>JZKD02S0730587.1:0-14997 GCA_000966675.3 Picea glauca | reverse complement strand
GATCATCACCAGAGGCATTGCAATGTGTGAGAAGCTTGAAATTGTAATCTTTTGTTGTAACGTCGTAGTTGTGTTGGACATTGAAATGGGTAGGATTGAAAAAAAATAGATTCCACGGCCGTTTTCTCTCATTTAAATTCATTGTGATTGCAGAGGGTCGTCTGTCATTCTCACCCCACTTTCTAGGGGAAAACCCACCGTTACATAGCTTATCCTAGTTTAGAGTTCCCAAGCCCTTCACAATGGGAGGAAAATTATATGATGTAATATATTCTGTGGTAAAAGATATTATGTAAAACATAATATGGTACAGGGTATAAAATGTTGATGTGTTTATGTTGAGAGTGGTTGGTTGAGCAATTCATTAGAAAAAAATATTATGTAAAACATAGCATGTTACACTTTATAAAGTTGATTGGCATTTCAAAAAGATACTTTGTAAAACATAGTATATGGTACAATTTTCTTTTTGAAATTACTTTTTCCATATTTTATTTTTATTTTTGCAGGTTATTTAAATATTATGTGTTATATATGTTTTTGTGCATTTTTATTGTAAATACAAAAGTTTCTCATGCACAACATAAATTATTACAAAAATGCATTTAATATAATATCATCAAACTGCTTTAATAGAATACAACACCATTAAAAACATAAGCATACAAGCTTACTTGATTACCTTCATATAACACATAATTTTAAATTTGAAAAACACCAAATAAAATGTTTCAACTTCTTTCTATATCTCAATTCTGCCTAGATCCAATCACTATACACAAACAATCTACCAAACACTAAATAATATCCATGCAATGATGCAAAAATAGCTACAGTTTACAGGAAAAGGAAAAAAACAATTCAGATACATTAAACTCACCACTCAAAAATCATTACTAATAAAAAAAAAAAAATCACTATTAATGAGGTGGATAGAATTTTCAATATTTAGAAGAAAATTAACAATAAAATATAAAACTTATAATATTTTTACTCTTTCAAAAAATTCACTTTTATTGACACATATTACAAAGTTAAAATTTATAAAAAAAAATTAATGCAAGTGCACATACTAAGATATACACAAAAATAAGAAGATCCTATTATTTGCATTATGTGAAAGTATTATTTAGTAAATGGAATGTGAAGTGATCGGTCAACTTGAATAAGTACGATATACACAGAAATTGTAAAATAAGAATCATTGAATGTTTTGTTTTACCTTTGTTGGCCAACTTTTTGTTTTAATATTTAGTATTTATTACTTTATTAGTTATAATGTTAGATGTTTGTTTTTCTACTTGGTTCTAACACTAAAATGAAGAAGCTTAATATGTTTCACGATAATATTAAGAGCATTATGTTTACTGATGTTCTGATTTGTTAGAATTGGTTCTTTTAAACTATGGATTTTAGAGTTTGGAGATCGAATTAGTTTTTACCTTTTTCATAGTAAATTAGGGATTTTAGAAAATCTCTAAGATGGTGAAAAGACCCAAATACTTCATCAGACGGTCCAAATTGGTAAAAGTTCGTCATTAAATGGATTTCAGAGATAGAATAGGTTCTTATCCTTTTCATAGTAAATTATGGATTTTACAAAATCTCTAAAATGAAATTTGTAAAAGTTCGTCATTAAATGGATTTCAGAGATAGAATTGGTTCTTATCCTTTTCATAGTAAATGATCGATTTTACAAAATCTCTAAAATGGTGAAGAAACCCAAATACTACATCATCAGATGGTCCAAATTTGTGAAAGTTCGCCATTAAATCTCTCTCAAAAGCATTTATTTTCTAATAACGTTTAAGAGAACGAAGAAAAAATTAAAAGCCATTTTTACAAACTAAGCGGTGCATCACTTTGCCTTCTGGCTTTCCCTGGGAATGCTTGAATTTATTGTTTACTCGTCGATTTTCTGTCACTGTTTTAATATGCATAATTGAACCATATTATCAACAATCCTTACTATGAATTAGATGTTCATATTTTCATCCAATTCATTTTACTAACTATGAAATCTGAAATCTTAAAAATTCAAGATGAATTGTAGCAAAAGTACATAGTAGCTACATATTATTACGAATTATAGGGAATGTGCAATCTTGTAGATCCATTGAGGGCAAGGTATTGTATGACAGGTACATAGTAACTTCAAATTATTACAAATTACAGGAAATCAGAAATCTTGGAGATCCACTGAGGGCAAGTTGAGTTGTACCACAGGTACATAGTAATCGTACATAATAAAGTGTCTTTGAGAGGTTGATAATAATTGAATAAATAATCAAATTCTATTAAAATATTTAAATTAAAATATTCTCTAAAATTACATAGAATTTTGAATGGAAAAAAATCATGGCTGAAACTATACTAAAATATTTAAACAAAATTATATAAAATTTGAGTTGGAAAAAAACACAGATTATTTGTCCTGATCTTTTTTAATGTATTGAAACTCTCCTCATAACAAAATGAATGTATTGAAACTCTCCTCATCACAAAATTATATATAAAATTTGAGTTAAAAAAACACAGATTATTGTCCTTAAATCTTGCAATGTATTGAAACTCTCCTCCTAAAATGTTTTAGAGCACGCATTTCTCAAGGCTAGTTGTGGGGCCAAGCAATTAACCTATATAACATATCATTTAATAATAACCAAATTATTTACAGTGAACAAAAGAGCCATAAGTGGACGTTTTTCATATTTCAGTCCCTAAGCAGTGATGTGCAAAATCTTGCCCTCATGGTCACCTATATATAAATAAAAGGTCTGAATTATTTGAAAATATTTAGGGGTTTAAAACATCTAAGTTCGAATGTCTTTTTTATTGCAATGTCTAAACTTTTTTAAGATGTGTGTTTTCTAATATTTGAGTTTTAAAAATTATGTATTTTTTATTTTTATTTTATTATTATTATAGACTCTAGAGTTACTTATTGATGTTACGTTGAAATATAAAACTAAAACTAGTTTTATAAGTATTTAATAATTGTAAATATTATATTTTATTTTATTATTATTTTTTAAATATACAATTTATTATAAATATATTTTTCCAAATTATGTTTAAAGTCAAGTTTTGGTATACAGTATATATCATGGTGTATATATAGAGTTATCATTATTTATTGGTTATTATAATTACATGACTAAAGAATCCATTAAAACCTATAAACCTATAGTGATAAACATAGAGTGAGTTAAAATGTTCTATGTTAAAATTAATTGTAAATATTATATTTTATTTTATTATTATTTTTTAAATATACAATTTATTATAAATATATTTTTCCAAATTATGTTTAAAGTCAAGATTTGGTATACAGTATATATCATGGTGTATATATAGAGTTATCATTATTTATTGGTTATTATAATTACATGACTAAAGAATCCATTAAAACCTATAGTGAGTTAAAATGTTCTATGTTAAAATTAGTGGCATAAGTGAATGTTTTACCTCCTCATTCTAGAGATATGTTGTTGTCAAAGAATGTGGAGGATATTGCATTAATGAAAATATGGTATATCTAGGGTAATGTGTACATGTTTTCAAACCATTTAATGGGAAGCATCAATCTAATTAAAATAATGGTTTTGAGATTTGAATGACATGTAAGATATCATTAGTTTTATCATTAACACTAGGAAGGGTCACATATTGAACCTAGATATAATATACATTCATTTGCACAATATTTAATAACTAATCTTAGATTGAAAAATTGACTCCAAGGATGGAGATTGAAATGCAAAAGGAACATAAGCTATGAGAATACAAGAAGGGTGATCATGTGTAAGAAAACATATTCAAGAAAGGATAGTCACATAGTAATTGGAGATTAATCTAGGACTACAATAGAGTCTTGAGACAAGTGAGCATGTCTAGGGTCAAAAAAACCCATGTCATCAATGTGAGATAACTAGAAGAGAAAACCCAGTTAGGAAGTTATGATGTTGGCTATTAAAAGGAACATTTGATATATTATCTCTTTGCATTATTTATTTTACCACTTGAACCCATCACTTGATAATTAATTCTAAATAAATCAATTATTGAACGAAAGAACTATTGAGTAATCAACTAAAGATGTAGTGAAAGCATAAACTAGGAAACCAAAAAAAACTCACACATAAAAACCAATATTTTTGAGTAGATACCCCTGGAAAAACACCATAGTGAAAACCAGTGTTGAGAATGATTTTATTAAGATAAAATTAGGGCTACCATACTAGGGATAATGGCCCACTGAGAGAAATACAACTGCATACAAATTGAAAAGGTATGGTATATTGTAGAACCCATAACTACACGTTTTTCAAGGTGTCCATGAGTTTCATTCACCCTCTTATGTACACAATTGTCTCTACTGAAACCTGCATACATGTACAGAAATATCGTATGCCAAGCTCCATATGACATGACACTCTCCTGTGACTTTCTCTAATTGAAACCCACCTACACTTCCTATGTTCTCTCTTCTCCTTGACCCGATCTCTAGATTGAAGTCTTTATCCACCTATCCAAGATCTTGAATCACATTCCTTCGTGATTCAATCCTCTCAAAAGTAAATGATATACTCTTAATAATCTCGCATATCAATTGTCTTCCTCCTTCATACTATCTTTACTTTTATAATCTTAAGATATATCTCTAAAGTGGTTGCATGCTGAGATTACTTCTCACACTCACTTGATTTTTAGAAACATGCTAATATATTTAGCACTTTCCTTAAATAAAACAATTAACTAATTAAATAATTAATTCATAAAAGTAATTTACTTTAATCATTCCCTTAACTAAAGTAAATTCAAGAGTAGAAAGATTTGGACAATTTCCACACATTTAGACACATAGATTGTGCAAAAATACTGGTTTGATTCTATCACTGGCATGATCACTAACTCCTAGAAAGGAAGGTATTCTACAACACTCAAACTCTATCTCTAAAGAACACAAACTTCCCTTTCTCCAAAGGATTGGTCAGAATAACCGCAACCTGTTGATCTATGGAAATATATTGAAGCTTCATTGCTCCCAAATGGATCCTATCTTGACTAAAATTGTATCTGATCTCTATATGCTTATATCTGTCATGGAATATTGGATTATTTGAGATTTTTATACAACTCTAATGATCATTTATATCACCATATGACAATCTCTATACGACAAGCTCTGTACGACATGACAAGATCCATACGATGCAACACTCTCATATGAATTTCTCTGATTGAAACCGAACTACAGAAACTCTATTCTCTCGTCTCCTTTACATGATCTATATATTGATGTCCTTCTCCACCTATCCAAGATCTTCAATCACATTCCGTTGTGATCCAGTCCTCTCAAATGTAAATTCTCTACTCTCAAGAATCTCAAGTATCAAGTGTCTTCCTCCTTTGCCCTACCCTTGATTTTGTAATTATGAGTTTAACTAATTACATAATTAATTAGTAAAATTAATTTACATTAATAATACTCTTAACTAAATTAAATTCAAGAGTAGAAGGCTTTGGACGATTTCCACACATCTAGACACATAGACTTGTGTGGAAATACCTAAATGATGCTATCACTGGCATCAACACTCCCTCCGAGCAAGGAAGGTATTATGCACCACTCCAAGTATGTCTCTAAAGAACACAAACTTCCCCTTCTCCAAAGGATTGGTTAGAGTATATGCAACCTATTGATAGGTGGAAATATATTAAAGCTTCATTGCTCCCATCTGAATATTATCTCGAATGAAATGGTATTTGATCTCTATATACTTTGACCTTTCACGAAATACTGGATTCTCCAAGAGTTTGATATAACTATGATGATCACAGTATATCACTATAGGCTCTGACTCATATTCAAATAAACCTGCAAGCAATTTGTGAAGCCAAATGGATTCAAAACTATCCATACTCATTTCCATATACTATACCTCTATTGAACTGAGTAATACAAAAGTATGCTTCCTACTGAACCAAGTAATTATTTATTTATCCCAAGATGAAGCAGCACCAAGAGGTGTTGTTTCTATTTACTTCACTTCCAAATATGAGTCTTCGTATCCCTACAAATCCACTCCATATCCTCCAAGATATCTCAATCCATACTCCACTTTCCCTCTCAAGTACCTGAGCACATTTTTTGTTGCAATCCAATAAACCTACCTCAACTCCTCCATGAACTAACTCAAGGTGTTCATCAAAAAACAAGTATATTTCCTAATGTTGACCAAATAAATCAAAGACCCTATCAACTACCTGTATATCTCGGAATCCACCAACGTTGAATCTAAAGTGATAACCTTCTTCAGATAGGTAATCATAAGTGTATCCATCGGTTTATAGTCCTCCATCCTAAATATCCTCAATATATCTTCTACATAATTGCCATGTCTAAGGAAGATCTCTCTCGATACATATCATACCTCAAACCCCAATAAATAATACATCAATCCAATGTACTTCATCTCAAACACACTATCTAAATATGATTTGTATGATACTATAAGATCCTCTACACCTATGAGATATAAATCATCAATGTACAAAACCAAGGTATGAAATACAAGTTAGGATTTTCCTTGTTATCATCATAAAAAAATTCAGACAAGATCCAAGTCTCAGAAATTTAGCAAGAAGATTGATAGTTTGGAGGACTAGGACATATCTGGCGGCGTATGGACGAATATAGAGGAGGTGCAAAAGGCATAATTCGATAGACCATCGATTGTAAAATGGCCCAGATCAACGACTGGAGCCCATATCGAGTGGTGAACTTGCACAGGACTTAACCATGTAAAGGCAGACTGGGGAAAACCATTGTGGTTTTTAAATGGACGCACAACGCCTCTAGAGATGCATCGAGGTGAAAGGTGGGTTTCTTAAAACCACTTTTGCAAAATCCCCGATGTCACATGTTTCAATATGTCAAATCAACCACTCGTGGGGCGAGTGACGGTTGACCAGAACCACCTTGTTTCACTTGTTCGGTACTTCAAAACCATATGATGTCGGGTGAACGTCACCATGTAACAAAATTGAATGCTAATAATTTGAAATGGATTGGCCGAGCGTGGTAAATCAATGTACTTGTAGTTGATATTGTCAGCAATTCATAATTGGAACTCTATAACTATTGATTCTCAAGTATGAAGGTTTCATTTCATCCATAAACGAAGAAATCTCCAATTTGATCGACTCTCTGATTTCTGTAGGAACACTTTGGTGTCCACGAAATTGGGACAGATGGACAAAGCTATATCTAGTGAAACTGGTCATTGAGGTAACATGGCAGATTTACCTATGAGTAAAAAGGAAAGGGTAATTGCACGTATATTAGCGACTAAATTCCATATAGAACCTTCTAAAGACTTTGGATTAGAAGTCAGGATAAATCCCATTATGAGGGATATAATCATCAACAGATAAGCCATGAAAAAGAAATGGAGCAAACAAGAGAAGAAAGAAACCATAGCTAAAGCAGTTGAAAGTGTTGGAGAGAATCAACCGGTCTAGTTGGATACTCTAAAGGTGGATATTTCTAATCTAAAATGAATTCTTGGGTGAAGATAGGTACATCCCAACAAGTTTTGGACAAATGGAAACCTAAGGAAAGGGGGCCAGATATGACAGACTTGTTATTAACGGTCCCTTTAAAATAGGACAATTGTTACGTTAATTCATTCATTTTCATAACTTGTCTCTATTTTTAGAATTATGAGAAAGTCTAAACGTTTTGAATTCCACAAGAAATTTTTCTTTATATATTATCTCGAAGATATAGAAAAGGATGGAGAAAAGAAGAGCCTGCCTTCTGGGCTAGAATGAATTTATAAATGCAGAGGAAGATTTTGGATTGTTTATGAAAATATTCTAACTGGTAGTGATATGAGTCTTGTTTTCCTCTCGTAGTATGTATTTCCTGTAAGCATACATTTCATTTACACTTATTTCTATCTAAATTGGAGATTTATAGGCCAATAATTCATTATTTGATGCTATTGGGTTAGCAACTTCGACCGTGTTTTTATCTTCTTAACTTATTCAAAATTCATCTCCATAATGCTCTGATGTAGTTATGCGTTTCTTCTTCCTCCGATGTCATGGAAATTTTTTGGATATAAACTCAAGCTTACTACCTGATTTATCCTTTTCCTCTGAATAGTTCTCGGGTTTGATGATGTATTCTATTTATTCCACACCCCATAGCCCAAATGTCATCTTGATTTCTCCAGTTATTTTATTAAAAACCCCCAACACAAACCAAATACAGCCACCGATTGCAATAGATATATAAAGTGGCATGGGAGAGCCCTCTATGAGTTGAGTAGGCTAGTGCCTCAGCTCTAAAGCTGGTTGAAACCATTACCTCTGTCGTTTGTCTATTCAACTGGACAAAATTTACAGACTGCTAACATTCTGGCGCCACTGCCGGGGACGAAATTGAAAAAATTTCCTTGGGAAGAACGACATGGTTAAGTTCTAAGGTCTGAGAGAAGAAGATAGTTAGAGACATATTGGTTGAATTCCTTCTCTGGCGACTCCACGCATCAAAAAATTAGTTTGAAGGTGATTCCACTAGTGGAAGAATCCAGAAATTTGAATTTTCACTAGCGACTCCACTCTCAATGAAGAATCCATCTTCCAAAACATTCTTGGCGACTCTACTCAAGATTCAAATGTAATTCAAAGACTCCACTGGAAAATGAGATCCCTTAATAGAGGTATGAAAAGACATTATGGAAGAAAACAAGTACTTAAAATTGGATTTTTTCCAAGGCATTTTATTGTTTGTTATAAGTTGCCTCTACTTTTTCCTTGAACATGCCAAACAAATTTTTCTTTACCTATTGCATTCTATTTATGATCATGAAGATCTTGCAATTATATATCCTCCTCTTAAAGTTGTGCATGCATTTCCTCACTGTATCATTGATGTTGATAAAAAATCCCCATCTGGGCCATGTGATGACCACAACCAAGTTGATAAGTCTCATGAAACCAGGGTTGATATTTCATATCCTTCACTTGATCCAACACCCTCCAAGATTCTGCATCAATACAGATCCTTAAAGCTACCCCAGATCATTCATGATTTTCCTTCAAAACACTATGAGTACCCGCCTATGTTTGATGGGGAACCTGATACCATCTCATCTGAAAAACACATCCAAGGGTTTGAGCATTTTATAGATTTGTTTGAGATTGACCATGATGATGTTTGTATGAGGGACTTCCCTCAATCCTTGAAAGGAGACAGAAAAGACGGGTTTAAATGTTTGCAGCTAGAGACAATTAGCTCATGGGAGAAATTGAAGGATATCTTTTTAAAGTTTTGGGTGAGGAAGAAATCTTTGGATCTACAACTTATAGATTTGTATGCCTTAAAAAAGCAGAGAAATGAAACTATTTATATATTTAGTAGGAGGTTTTCTAGTGTCTATTACAATTTTTCCAAAGGAATTCAACCCACTGAAGTTGTCTCCATGCTCCATTATGCAACTAATTTTCATCCAGACTTGTCTTTCCTCCTGATGGAAAGAAGACCTAAGTCCTTACAAAAAATGTTTGATGATGCTCATGATATTCAGCACAACATCCAAGCATGTAAACAGATCCAAAATGAGGAGTTAGATGCTAAAGAAAATAAAAGAGAATATGAACAGAAAATGGTTGATTGGAACCTTGACGATATAGTTGACCATGTCATAGGCCCCATTGAATTTCCCAATACTAAGGATGCCGCAAAAAATTATGTCCCACTTGTTGAAAGAGAAGGTGTTGATTTAGTTTCTGATCCATCCCATGATAAGAAAAGGGCTGATTATGTCATGTACTCATTTATATATAATCAAGAGGATGAGTGTACAAATCAATTTGTCGAAGAACAGGTTGATGTTCCAAGTTTGTTCTTGTTAGATGAACTTGCATATGTCAATGATTTTCCTGTATATGATAAGTGTGAAGACGATCGTGATATTGAAGACTTTATTTTTCAGCAGTACAATGAGGAGAAAAAGATTAGATCAGCTGAAGAGAATTCTCTACCCTTGTGCTTTACTATATTAAAATTGTTGAAAAAGAATTCTCAGATTATTGTTGAGGCAAATGAATTTGTGTTGATGCAAAGTTACACCTAACCAACGAAACAAATTGACAAGATATTGGAGTACTCTTATCAGACACTCGATGACTCTATTCTTTGTTTTGATTAAGACCTTGTAAATTTAGCAATATAGTCATTGGTTGAAGACAACGCTGAAAGTGAGCATGTCCATAAACCCAAAGAGATGGAAAAATGTACCTATAATGATACTGGAA
Organism: Picea glauca; assembly: GCA_000966675.3. NCBI lineage: Eukaryota > Viridiplantae > Streptophyta > Pinopsida > Pinales > Pinaceae > Picea > Picea glauca. The sequence goes on along the minus strand of JZKD02S0730587.1, from coordinate 4,665 downwards.
AAATAAAGAAGGTTTCGAATCAGGTAACAGAACCTTGCCATTGTGTTTTCCCTCATTCGAATTATTAAAAAAAAAGTTATGTAGTGCTTCAAATCAGAGAACGTCCAAGCATGCCATTGAAAGTGAAAAAAGCAATGGGCTTACAGATAAAGACTCTCTTCCCTTATGTTTTTCTTCCTTTGAATGGTTAAGAGAAAATCATGAAATTTCAGAAAAAATAGGGAGTTCTGACTATATTCGTAGTAGCATTGTTTTACATGAAAAGGTTTCCATCATTGAGAAAACCAACTGCACTCACATGCATTTCATGAACATTACTTGGAAGGGTATTTCAATTCAGAATTCCAATTTGTCGTTAATCACCAGATTAAAGAAGGAGTCGATCAAGAAATTTTCATCAAAAGTCTTTTCCTTTCTCTTAAGACTAATGGAGTTGTTCAAAAATATTACCAGCGAGACAAGGTATTTCAAGGTTGCCTTTCTTCACTTGAAAATGATGAAGTGATAGTATTTTTGAACAACCTAGATATGGATGAAGATTTTGAAATTTCACCTATGAAAACTCCGAACAGCGAGGAAACCCTTGTGGAGGAATATTGCTCTTCTATCTTGATTCCTAAAAAGTAATCATTCTTCCATATCATTTATGATCTCGAGACACATTATATGGGAAAGGTTTATGATCAGAATCTACCAATATCAGTGGATTACAACGAATCAATGTCTGTACCAGATATGAATCTTTTTACACCGGATGATGTTTTCCAGCCACGGTTTCTTTATGACTCGGGAAATACCTACCACCAGACCTCTCAACAACTCTATCAGTTTTTTAGAAGTCAACAAGTTGAATCACCTAAAAACAATAATGCAGTGGAAAGAGTGAAACACGATGATTGTTTTACACATATTTTAGAAGATCCATTTGCAATCCTATTAGAAGAAATAAACAATCCAAATGTTTTTAATATTTTGAGAATTACGGATGAATTTTTTAATGAATTATCTGTCAACAAGATTTGGAGCGAGCTTGTGCGAGGTAAACATACACTGGACCAAATTCTCACATGGTTTCATTGGCATTTTGATTTCACTTGATTGATAGTTCATTTCAGTAGTTAGAGTAGATAGGAGTGTGCAAATAAGCTGGTTGGACAAGCAATTTTCAATTTATATTTCCAATATTGTGTACAATCAGTTTTAGAAGTACATTCAATGTTCATTATCTAGTTGATAGTAGCATGCAAATTTTAGATTTCAGCAGACACTAGTGATATGGTAGGAGCAGGATACACGCACATGTTTTGGGATAAACCCATTGGATCAGGCACCAGGTCTATGATTTCTTTGCTACCTCACAGGGAGGATATCATTCCCAGTTGGAGTCTATGTTATCATCATAAAAAAATTCAGACAAGATCCAAGTCTCATAAATTTATCAAAAATCTTGATAGTTTGGAGTACTAGGACATATCTGGCGGCATATGGACGAATACAGAGGAGGAAAAAAAGGCATAACTCGATAGAACATTGATTGTAAAATGGCCTAGATCAACGGTTGGAGACCATATCGGGCAGTGAACTTGCACGAGAATTAACCATGTAAAGGCAGACTGGGGAAAACCATTGTGGTTTTTAAATGGACACGGGGCGCCTTCAAAGATACATCGGGGTGAAAGGAAAATTACCTAAAACCATTTTCACAACAGCCCTGATGTCACATGTTTCAATACATCAAATCGATCACTCATGGGGAGGGCGACGACTGGTCAGAATCACCCCATTTCACTCATTCAATACTTCACAACCATATAATGTTAGGTGAACGTTTCCATGTAAAAAAATCAAATGCTAATCATTTGAAATGGATTGGTCTATCATGGTAAATCAACGTACTTGTAGTCGATCTTATCAGTAATTCATAATTGGAACTCTATAACTACTGATTTTCAAGTATGGAGGTATCATTTCATCCATAAACAAATAAATATCCAATTTGATCGACTCTCTGATTTATGTAGGAACACTTTGGTGTCCAAGAAATTCGGACACATGGACAAACCTATAGTCAATGAAACTAGTCATTCAGGTAACATGGCATATTTACCTACGAGTAAAAAGGAAAGGGTAATTGCACGTATATTAGCAACTAAATTCCATATAGAACCTTTTATAGACTCTGGATTAGAATTCAAGCTAGACCCCATTGTGAGGGATCTAATCATCAACAGGCAATCCATGAAAATGAAACAAAGAAAACGACAAAAGAAGGAAACCATAGATGAAACAACTGAAAGTGTTGGAGAGAATCAATCGGTCTAGTTGGATACTCTAAAGGAGGATATTGCTAAGCTAAAATGAATTCTCAGGTGAACATAAGTGCATCCCAACAAGTTTTGGACAAATGGAAACCTAAGGAAAGGGGCCTAGAAATGACAGACCTATCACTAACAATCCCTTTAAAATAGGACAATTGTTACGTTAATTCATTCCATTTTGTAACTTGTCTCTATTTTTAGAATTCTAAGGAAGTCTAAACGTTTTGAATTCCATAAGAAATTCCTCTATATATATTATCTCAAGGATATGGAAAAGGATGGAGAAAAGAGGAGCCTGCCCTCTATGCAGGAAAACACTTTTGTAAATTTTTGGGCTAGAATGAATATATAAATGCAGAGGCAGATTTTGGATTTTTTATGAAAATATTCTAACTGATGGTTATATGAGTCTTGTTTTCCTCTCGTAGTATGTATTTCCTGTAAGCATACATTTCATTTACACTTCTTTCTTTCTAAATTGGAGATTCAGAGGCCCAAAATTCATTATTTGGTGCTCTTGGGTTAGCAACTTAGATTGTGTTTCTGTCTTCTTAACTTATTCAGAATTCATCTCCGTAATGCTCTGATGTAGTTATGTGTTTCTTCTTCCTTTGATGTCATGCAAAATTTTTAGATATAAACTCAGACTTACTACTTGATTTAGCCTTTTCCTCTGAATATTTCTCAGGTTTGATGATGTATTTTATTTATTCTAGACCCCATATCCCAATTGTCATCTTCATTTATCTAGTTATTTTATTAAAAACCCCCAACACAAACCAAATATAGCCACCAATTTCCATATATATATCAAGTGGCATGAGAGACCCCTCTCTGAGTTGAGTAGGTTAGTGCCTCAGCTCTAAATCTAGTTGAAATAGTTACCTCTATTGTTTTTCTATTCAACCGGACAAAATTTACAGAGTTCTGACATGCCTCACTCATGGTAAATCACATACTCTTCAAGTATTCATCAACCCCAAAATACCACGCCTTGGGTGACTATTTGAGTCTGTACAAGGATTTATTAAGCCTACATACATGAGACTCCCTCCCATGTACCTCAAATCCATGAGGTTGATATATGTATACTTCCTCCTCAATGATCCCATTGAGGAAAGTTTTTTTCACATCCATATGATATATCCTCCACCTCATAACTAAAGAACTGGAAATAAAAATTCGAATAGAAGCATACATCTCGACTGGAGAAACCATCTCCTGGTATTCTACTCCTTCTTTTTGGGAGAACCCTCTCACTAAAAACCTCAATTTGAACTTCATGATGCTACCATCGACAACATGCTTGATCACGTAGATCCACTTGGAACTCACAATTGACTTCCCCTCTGGTCTCGACACTATGTCCTAAACATCATTCCTTTTAATAAAGGTGTACTCCTATAACATGGAATCCCTCCATATATGTTGATGTGTTGCTTCATCAAAAAAAGAAGTATCGACATCAATGATGCTACTCATAATTTCCATATAGTTTGAAAACTTCTTTAGAGGCCTACACTCTCTTACCACACTCCTAGTAGTCTCACCAACATCCCTCAATGTCTTTAATATCCATCAAGCTCTTTTGACAATACTGGAAGGGGATAACTCCTCTGCCCCACCTGAATTCTAAAGAGTTGACTACTGCTCATTCTCTAGATCCTACTATTCCTCATCCTCTATTACTTTTGATGAGTCCTGGGACCCGCTAGATGCCCATTTCTCCTCAAAATTAACATATTTTCTCACAATTGTCTTCCATTATAATGGAATCAATATTATGTAATTGTAACATCCTGCTCTGGTGCACTGAGAAAACTTATTCTTTGAGGACACTTGCTCGCAAGTGATCTGGACTTTTATGATGTTAAAACATTTATCCTTGATTATGATGCGTTATGATAGATGACATGATGTTTTACTGCTTTGACGTAGACATGTTCTATTGACTCAATTTTATTGAGTGTGCAGGGTTTTGGACCTTGAGGATGCAGAGGCATCGGTGGAACCCCTTGGACTCCGGATTGAGTCAGGGAGTATGCTATTTGGGTTGATTTATTTACTGTGATATTTCATTGATTTGATGATATGATGTTGACATGTTCTGACATGATTGTTGATGATGCAGGCTGATGATAGCTTGTCGACCAGACTCACATATGGATTAAAGGGGCCACACACGATTTCCAGAGAGGTTGAGGGAGAGTTGTGGACAATAACCCTTCCACATCCTACTAGCACTCCCGTCGTGGCTCGAACTGTAGGTTAACAATTACCTAGTTCGAGAGGATCCACGATGTCGTGAGGGCAGACTGCGACAGTCGCTCATGATGATTCTAAGGGG
>JZKD02S0730520.1:248709-261209 GCA_000966675.3 Picea glauca | reverse complement strand
TAAATGTAATAAATATTGACATGAATCCAATGGATGTATATTTTCAAAGTATGTCAAAGAGATAAATATTCCCAACAATAAAAAGATATGGAAGAAAAAACAAGTAGAGAAAACATCTTTTATAACACAAATCTACCCATTATATATATATATATATATATATATATATATATATATATATATATATATATATATATATATATTCTTTTGGACCATATATTTGGTGATTTTACACTTATAAATTAAGGTTAAATTTAAACTTGTATACACCACATTGTTCGTAAATATACTAATTGATTTTAGATGTCACCAATCTGATTTTATTTTAGATGTCACTAATATCACCCAACATTTTAATTCTTCATTTGAATAATTTTCTTTTAAAATTTTAGTTTATTTAAAGTTACATTCAACACTCTTGTTTCAATTTAATTAATCATTTATAATTATTAATAATAATTCAATTCATTTTATTTTTTTAAATTTTTAAATTTTTTTTTTTATAAAAAATGATTTTAATATATTGCTTTATATCTAATTTAATAATTTTAATTTAAGGTCACTACTAAGTCAAACACCAAATTGATGTATGATATTTTCTTGTTTGTGGGAGAAGGGATATAAAATACTTATAAATATTTTTAATAAAAATCATTTAAAAAAATCATTAGTATATTCTCTTATAATATATATTTTTTAATAAATTATATATATTCTTCCATTCTTTCAATAATATTTTAGTTTTTTACCTGGATGGGGTGGAAGAGACGTGATATGGGAGGCTTTCATCGTCCCCAAGACTACACTCAGAAGATGTGTGTCCATCAGCATGCCCTCCCACTCAGCACAACTATACTCTCCTTTATATTGTCATGAAGGTTGGCTCACATGAAGGATGGGGAAGGATTTGGGTTAATCTCTCCACCCAGCATACGCATTACTCCATAGTTATGAATGGTGGTACTATAGTAGAAAACCATTACACCAAGGTGTGGTGAATGCATCTCATCATTCTACATCAAGGAGAGGTTTGGTACTTGAGCATGAAGGGCATTACATATTTCAATGGAAGAGTCCCTGCACTAGCTTATTTCAGTGGAGAAATTCAAGCAGTGGTTCATTCTAGCGAAGCAGATTGAGATAAGAGAGGCATAGTTTCTCTTAGTGATGGTCTACAACCTCTTCTCATCATTTATGTGTGTGAGTCAATTTTCGGATCTTATTCATCCGTCATGCCTATGTCTCGTGGATATTTCAGGGGTTATAGGTGGCGTAGATGTAACCCAATCGACCTGGCCTCCTTGGCCACCAGAAGTTCAAATCCACCCAACCTGCATGTCATGCTCTTTGTGAAGGAGGTAGAGAGAGAGTTTAGAAGAAACGACCCTCTATGAATTCAACAGAACTTGGATTCTATAGAAGTTGCAATCAGAGAGGAAAGTGATAGCATCCATGATGTGGACATCCAAATTGGGGACTGGCTAACAGATATAGGAACTTCTCAAGAATGAGACACTGAGTATCATAAAACAATTGACTTGGATTGGCATATAAAAAATTGCATGGATCACACTCTCCTTGACATTGATGATGAGAAAGAGATAATGTAGGAAGAAATTGAGGACATGAAGCTCCAGATTTAGAGTCTTTGAGCCCGCATTGACCGCTAAATCACTCTAAAAGGTAGCCAACCAGTAACAAGGTCTCACATGCAAGCACACCAAGGGGACACACAACAAAGTGACATGTCAACATTTCAAGTTCCAGACTGCACAAAGGGGGCACGTCGGACCCGTCCCCCTCATTTATCTTAAATGACTCCTTGGTTTTTTTTTTCTACCTATGTTTTCAATCTAGGAAAGGAAAATACTAGGATGGATAGTCATTGAGTCTCAGTATATCAGGATGTCAATTTCTTTTTTATAAAAAAACTTGGAGCAAACAGTTTGGATTAGGGTATGAATTTGACAAGTACTCCTACCCATCAAGTAAATTTTTTATCATGGGTTTAATCTTAAAACTCCCTTCCCCTGACGTTTTATTTTTATTTTTGCTTGTCATTTAAATATTATGTGTCATATGTGTTTTTGTTCATTTTTATTGTAAATACAAAAGCATCCAGGAACAACATAAAATTATTATGAAATTGCATTTAACATAACATCATCAAATTGTTTCACATGGAATACAACACCATTAAAAACATAAACATAAAAGCTTAACAAATTACCTCGATATAGCAGCTTGCACACAATATCAATTTTGAAAATCACCAAATAAGAGGTTCCAACTTCTTTCTATGCCTCAATTCCGCATAGATCCAATCATTGTACAAAAACAATTGACCAAACACTAAGTAGTATGCATGAAATGATGCCAAGATAGCTACAGCCTACAGAAAAAGGAAAAAAGTAGTTACACGTGGTTGTTAAAATAATAATAAAAGTTATTGATTGCAAAATTTGAAATAATTATGTTATTAATATAATAATCTAATACATATTAATAAATTATTTTGGATTTTCTTTTTTAAATAACAACTACTAATGTTTTCTAAAATGAAATAAAATAGAGCTTGTGAGAGGCATGCCTCACCCATGTTTATTCTTATTGAATACATTAAAAACACAGGTGGGAAGGTATTTAAATGTGGATTCTCAAAAACAAAATATAATCAAAAAATAAGTGTGCAAGAAGGTATTTTCTAGCTTCAGTTAAACGAAGAAAATTTCCATCACTGCAATTGCAATTTAATATTAATGAGCCTTACTCGTCTAGATAGTTGCATGCAGTTTTTTAGAAATGTTTCTGAATCCTTGATCGTTTCATCCCTATCAACCTTCATTTTTCAACCTGTGGGATGTGATACGGTCCAAAGAATCCCCATGACTTGTAAGTTGTGAGTGTGTAGGTGCACACCTGCACACCATGTGCTATAATATTTGTAACTTATGTAATGTGCTATGCATGCAAGTTGCAAGTTGCAACCTCCATCTACTATAGAATTTGTAACATGTACTATGCATGGCCTTTTCTATATAATTTATAACTTGTGTTATGTATGCTTTACACAAAAATCAACATTCAAATTTAGGAAATTGTTATTATATTATATTATATGATATAATATATTATAATACATATGGTTATATATATATATATATATATATATATATATATATATATATATGGTTATTGATGATGATGATGATGATTAATCTCCACTAAGACCAAATTGGTCTATCGGACCTTAAGAGGGTAAGTTATTACTTGTGATTCTTTAGAATTTCGTTTTTGTGCTCAAAAAGCATTAAGAGAAGCTTTCCAAGATCACAATAGTTTTATTGAGTTAATAGGTTAGGAAGGTTGGTAAAGTGACAAATATTTTGAAAATGAGATATAATCTTGGTATATGTTGAACAATCTAAGAGAAAGTGTTTTTCATCTTCAACCTTCTTAGTGTCACAAAGGTGACACACTCTTTCATCCCATGGCATTTTAGGAATTGACCAACACCCAGTTTCACTATGGAGCTCGTGAGAATTTGTTCTTATCTTAGCAATGTTTATTTTTTTCTTTATACTTGTCAAAACAGATAGATAATTTTGATCTTCTAGATTAGGGTTTATTACATCCTTATAATACCTTAATTTTTTGTTTTCCTCTAACTCTTTATCACACCACATTTTCTACTTAAATTTTGATTTGATGATATTTTTAACAGTATCTTTATTCTGCAAAATGGTGTCTTCCATGATTCCCCAATAATTTATCCAAGACCAGACATCTGTATACCATCCTTGCTTGAGTCAATGGTGGTTACGACTTGAATTTGAAACAATTTCAGGAACCATCTTGTCTTCCATGTTGTTTAACTTGTTCTTATACATTAGGTATCTATTGTTGGGTATGTGTTATATTCTTTCCATGACTAGTCCTAGCGTCTGCTATGTTGTGGCGAGTGTGCGGGGGTTCAGGGGCAACGCCCCCGAGATTTTTTTTCCTTGGGAAACATGTCACATTTTTTTCCTCATTTTTCATGCCGCCTCAATTTTCATGTGCATTGTTGGGAATTCTTTTGGCACATGGTTTATGTCGATGATTTTCTATTTTCGGTTAAGGAATTAGGGTTTTTGACTAATCCAGGTCATTAGGTTAGGGTTTTGGATGCCACTGGCTCCTATATGTATATTGTTTTGTAAACAATGTATAACAATAAATGACTACAAAATATGTTGGTTTTCCTAGTTTGGTTTTCCAGGGGAAAAATATTTGTGTAATGTGTGTATTTGTCATTGTATATTTTCTATTTTTTAACTGAAAATATGTTTGGAGTAAATAATTATACAAGGTTATAATCTACATTTGGTATCAAATCTTTGTTGGCTTTAGGGGGGCGCCTTTGTGGTTAAGGGTTTGGCTTGAGACTGTGATAAGTCTTGTTATAGTGGGAGATTTGTGGCATTTATTTTTCATGGGAAAAGAAATGGCGAATTGTTTGAAAATGGAGATCGAGAAGTTCAATGGGAAACATTTTGAGTTGCGGAAGCTCAATATGGAAGATTTGTTGGTGGACAGAGACTAGTGGATCGTGGTGGATCTAGGTATTGCACCTACAAGAACTTAAGAAGATGACTGGAAAAAGTTGGATCGGAAGGAGAAGAGCACAATCCGATTGTGTATCTCATATTCAGTATTACTGAATGTGTCAGAGGAAGCTACAACCAAAGATTTATGCGATAAGTTGGGGAAGTTGTATCAGTCTAAGTCCCTAGTAAATAAAGTATTCTTGAGAAACAAGTTGTATAACCTGAGGATGAGAGATGGAGGCTCGATGGAAGAGCATTTGAACTCCTTCAATACTGTGGTAAGTTAGTTAGTATATGTTGAGATTAAAATTTCATATGAAGATAAGTGTATCAGTTTACTTTTCTCTTTACCATAATCGTGGATTAGTCTGGTTGTGGCCATAAGTAGTAATACAACTGCCTTAAATTTTGATGAAGTCGTCTCATCCTTGTTATCGGAGGAGATGAGACAGAAGAACATGGAAGGAAAGAGCATAGATGCATTATTTGCAAGAGGACATTCCTAGAAAAGAAATAGATCTAAGTCCTCAAGTGGGAGATCTAAGTCTAAGGGAAGATATAAGTCTCCCAAAAAGTTTGTAAAGGTATGTTGGAGATGTGGAAAAGAAGGGCACTACAAGAAGAAGCGTATATCCAAAGTTGAGAAAAAGAATGGATCTGAAGAATCTTCTTTTACAGAAGAAAAGACCTCCAATGAAGAAGGAGGGGATGTGTACTTGGCTTATTCAAGCACACATGCAGATCAGGAGTCATTGTTGGTTGACTTAGGTGCATCATTTCATATGACTCTCCACAGGGAGTGGTTTTGTGAATATGAAAGGTATGATGGAGGTAATTTTTTCCTATGTGATGACTCGACAACCAGAATCATGGGTCGAGGAAAAGTCAAGTTGAAGCTCATAGATGGAAGGATTAGAACACTACTTGGTGTTCTACACATCCCAATATTGGCCAGAAATTTGATTTCTATAAGAAAAAAGGACGATGCAGGGGTAAAATCAATATTTGAAAAGGAAACCTGMGGGATGGTTTGAGGAACAATGGTGTTGTTGAAGGGATTTCAGTTTGGAACTCTGCATAATCTACAAGGAAGCACTATTAGTGATGGTTGTAATAGTTCCATTGTTCTTGATATTGAAGTTGAAGAAGAAAGAACTCCTATAGTCTTTGGAGAAAAGGTTATGATGCGGCATCAAAGACTGGGGCATATCAGAGAGAAGGGTCTTCGACTACTACACAATAAAGGTATGGTTGAAGGTATGTCTAATTTCTCTCTGGATTTTTATTTCTGTGAACATTGTGTATATGGGAAACAAAATCAGGTAAGATTCCCCTCTGGTGCAGTGAGGACAAAAGGAATTTTACATCTAGTTCACAGTGATGTGTTTGGACCTGTGCCAGTTCCATCATTGGGAAAATATGTGTACTATGTCTCATTTATATATGAATTCTCGAGGAATACTTGGATATATTTCCTCAGGGAGAAATCTGAAGTCTTTGACAAGTTTAAAGAGTTTAAGGCTCTTTTTGAGAATCAAACAGAGAAAAGAATTAAGGTGTTGAGGACAAATAATGGCGAAGAGTTCTGCAGGAATGAATTTGAATAATTTTTTAAGAAGTGTGGTATATCAAGGAAGAATACTACTCCATATACACCTTAGCAAAATGGAGTTGCAGAAAGGATGAACATGACATTGATGGAAAAATCAAGGTGCATTCTCAGTGGTGTCGGGTTAGGGAAATAATTATGGGTAGAGGTAGTGGGTACCACATGTTACCTGGTCAACAGATCACCCTCATCAACGTTGGATAAGAAGACTCCATAAGAGGTATGGACTGGTAAGAAACCTTCTCTCACACATATCAAGGTATTTGGCTGTGAGGCCTATGTTCATGTTCCAAAGGAAAATAAGAGTAAGCTAGATAAGAAGGATGAAAAGTGTATCTTTATTAGGTATAAATATGGTCTCAAACGTTATAAACTTTGGAACCCAGAAACTAAGAAGGTTGTGTATAACCGAGATGTGGTATTTAAAGAAATGAAGGATGTTGTTAAACAAGAATTCCTACTAAGTAAGGAAGAACCAGAGAAAATAGGCTTTGATTTAAAGGATGATGAATCGAACTCTACAGAAGAATAAGAATCAAAAGAAGAAGATCATCATACTCCGGTATTGAGGAGATCGGTTCGATAAAGAAGGTTACTGGAAAGGTATACTCCATATGATTTATGTTCAAAATTTTCCTTTTTCCATTATTGATGATGATCTTAGAACTTTCACGGAGGCAGTGGATTTAGAGGATGGAAAACTATGGAAAATTTCCATGGATGAAGAAATGGAATCCTTGGATAAGAATGAGGCGTAGGATCTAGTGGAGTTGCCAACTGGAAGAAATACCGTTGGAAACAAATGGGTATTTAAAAATAAGCTGAATGCAAAAGGAAAATTGGAGAAATAGAAAGCTCAATTAGTGGCAAAGGGTTATTCCCAGGTTGAGGGAATTTATTTTGGTGAGATTTTTTCTCATGTTTCCAAGTTAACTTCTATAATATTTCTCTTATATGTTGTTGTTGCATTTGATTTCGAAGTAGAAAATATGGATGTGAAGACAACATTCCTACATGGGGATCTAGAAGAAGAAATCTATATGAAGCAGCCAAAAGGATTTGTTGTGAAGGGAAATAAGGAGCTGGTAAGCAAGATGAAAAGGTCCCTATATGGATTAAAACAATCACCAAGGATGTGGTATCAAAAATTTGATACTTATATGCTGGGACTTGGCTTCACAAGAAGCAAAGAGGATCATTGAGTGTATTTTAAATTAATTGGTGATCATTTGATTTATTTGGTATTGTATGTGGATGACATGTTGCTGATAAGAAACAACAAGGAGATTACCAAGGATGTGAAAACTCAGTTGTCCTCTAAATTTGACATGAAGGATCTTGGTGCTGTAAATTTCATTTTGGCCATGGAAATCAAAAGAGATCAGAAAAAGAGGAAACTCTGGTTAAATCAGAGAAAATATGTCAAGACAATATTGCAGAGGTTTAATATGTAGGAATGTAAACCGGTCAAAGCCCCTATTCTTGTTGGTGTAAAGTTATTTGTGGTTCAGTGCCCCAAGACACAGGAAGAGGAGCAGGACATGTCTCATGTTCCATATGCGAGTGAAGTTGGTAGTTTGATGTATGCAATGGTATGTACTAGACTGTACATTGCACATGCAGTGGGATTTTTGAGCAGGTATATGTCAAAACCAGGGAAGGAGCATTGGACAACAACAAAATGGGTTTTCAGGTATTTGTGTGGCACTGCTAGCTGTGGATTTTTCTACCAAGGAAGACCAAGATTAGACAGAGTGTTGGTCATACAAGGATTTGTGGATGCAAACTAGGTTGGAGATATGGATCATAGGAGATCTACAAGTGGGTATGTGTTTAACCTGTTTGGAGGAGCAATTGGTTGGATGAGAAAAAGACAGGTTGTAGTGGCACTTTCAACTACAAAAGTTGAATACATGGCAACCACTCATGCAAGTAAGGAAGCAATATGGTTACAAAGATTGTGTTCAGGTATTGGGTTCGTACAACAAGGTGTAAGGATGGATTGTGACAGTCAGAATGCAATTTTTCTAGCGAAGAACTCGACTTATCATTCAAAGACAATGCATATTGACATTAAATATCACTTTGTGAGAGACATGGTTGAAGAAAAGAAAGTGTTGTTGATGAAGGTGGACACTTTGAAGGATTTTGAAAATTCATTAACAAAATCTGTGAGTACCGAGAAGTTTTCTTGTTGTAGAGGATCCATGGGCATTGTTGACTATGTAACCCTGTAACCCCATGTATGCAAAGAAAACAACAACTGGGAGAATGTTGGGTATGTGTTATATTCTTTCCATGACTAGTTCTAGTGTCTGCTATGTTACGTTGGGAATGCGGGGAGGTTTGAGGGGGGGCTGCCAAGCCTCCCCTTTGAGGGTTGGGGAGCAACGCCCTCGAGAATTTTTTTTCGCCTTGAGAATGTGTCACATTTTTTTCCTCAATTTTCATGTTCATTGTTGGGTAGTTTTTCGACACATGGCTTTTGTCAATGGTTTTCTATTTTCGGTTAAGGAATTAGGGTTGTTGACTAATCCGGGTCATTGGGTTAGGCTTTTGGATGTCGTTGGTTCCTATATGTATATTGTATTGTAAACAATGTATCACAATGAATGAATACAAAATATGCTAGTTTTCCCGGTTTGGGTTTCCAGGAGAAAAATATCTGTGTAATGTGTGTATTTTCCATTGTATCTTTTCTATTCTTTTACTGAAAATATGTTTGTAGTAAATAATTGTACAAGATTAAAATCCACATCTAGTCATAGTCATGCTCTTAATGGGGGAGAGGCTTGTTTCTAAGAGGAGGATGGGATAAGACATATTTCCCTTAATTTTGAAATTATAGGTTATAAAATTCTTTTGTATTTGCTCTATCTTTCTCCAGGATTCACAAGAGATACTACAACCCCAGACTTCACATCCATAAATAATAAAAGGTGTAAATATATAAAATATATAATGATGATGATGATGATGATGATGATGATTAACGTCCAAAAAGACTGAATTGGTCTATCGGACCTTAAGAGGGTAAGTGATCACTTGTGATTCTTTAGAATTTTGTTTATGTGCTCGAAAATCATTAAGAGAAGCTTTCCAAGATCACCTTATGTTTGTTGAGTTAAGAGGTTAGAAAGGTTGGTAGTGTGACAAATATTTTGAAAATGAGATATAATATGGGTATAGGCTAGACAATCTAAGAGAAAGTGATTTTTGTCTTCAACCTTCTTAGTGTCACATAGGTGACACACTCTTTCATCCTATGGCGTTTTAGGAATTGACCAACGCCCAGTTTCACTATGGAGATCGTGAGAATTTGTTCTTATCTTAGCAATGTTTATTTTTTTCCTTACACTTGGAAAAACAGATAGATAATTTTGATATTCTAGATTAGTGTTGATTACATCCTTATAATACCTYAATTTTCTTTTTTCCTCTAACTCTTTATCACACCACRTTTTCTCCTTAAATTTTGATTTGATGTTTTTTAATAGTATCTTTATTCTGCAAAATGGTGTCTTCCATGATTCCCCAATAGTTTAGCCAAGACYAGGCATCTTTATGCCATCCTCGTTTSAGTCGATGGTGGTTATGACTCGATTTTGAAGCAATTTTAGGAAKCTTCTTGTCTTCCATGTTGTTTAACTTGTTCTTATACATTAGGTATCTAGTCATAGCCATGCTCTCAATGTGGGAGAGGCTTGTTTCTAAGAGGAGGRTGGGATAGGATGTATTTCCTTTAATTTTGATATTATAGGTTATAAAATTMTTTTGTATTTTCTCTATCTTTCTCCAAGATTCACGAGAGATACTACAGCCCCAGACTTCACATCCAGAAAGAATAACAAGTGTAACAAGAGTCTCAAAGAGGAGTTTCTTCTTATCCCAACTCCAAAGATCAATTCATTTACAATTGTTTTCAAGCCCGTAATAAGCTTTTCATCCCCCAATAATCCTTTTCTCAATGCTATAATTCCAATTGAGCTTGTGGTGAAGATCAATTCCAAGATATTTGTATGAAGTCACTTCCTCCAAGTTGTTGTTATCATATACGAAGGTATCATAAGGGATCTTATTGGATTTAATAATCATGACCTCAGTCTTATCAGTATTAACAGTCATACCCGTATTGGAGCAAAACTCCTTGAGGATTCTTAGTTGGTTTCCAAGATCATGGGGACTCATTTCCATAAGAATGATATCATCAGCATAAAGAAGAAGACTGATGACTATACCAGTGAGAGTAGGGCCAACACAACCTTCTTTTTCCAAACAATCTTCTAACTTGTGAATGTATATGCCAAAAAAGGTAAGGGACAAGGGACATTTTCAAAAATTAACTGAACGTCATTAATGATGTGTAAATTTAAAAATTGTTAGTATTTGACCAATGGTTTGGATTGACAATCTTCTTCACTACTACTTGCTTGATTTATATATTTTTATTTTTTTTAATAGTTATTTTGAAATTTCCAATTTGTTTATTTATAAATATTAATGATAACTCAATTTAAATTAATATTTTTTATTTATAAATTTTATTTTATTAAATTTCATATTTATGAATTTACTTATGATAACTAAATAAATTAGTATATCATTTAATAAATGTTATTAGAAAGGATATAATTACTTTTTTATCATTTTTTTTCTTAATAAATTCTATAAATTCTTTTAATAACACTAAATTATTATTTATGTTTTTTTAGCTAAACATATTTATATCGTTTCAATAACATTAAATTATGATTTTTGAAATTATTCTTTATTGAAATGTTGAAATATTAACTTGATTACCTAATTTTAATTTTATTAGAGATGGTTCCACTTTAATGGTGAGGGTGTTTGCATGCATAACATGATTCCTCTTTTTGGGTTTCTTTATTCATATTATGTCGTTGTCATGCGTGCATCATGACAAACTACAGGTCTAGTCAAATAGACTTTGATATATGCAATGCATCCCATGGCCTTAGCATGAAGTGACACCTTAATGGGAATGTACCCCATGGCTTTAACATGAAGTGACACCTTGATGGGAATGTATCCCATGGCCTTCTCATAAAGTGGCACCTTAATGGGAATGTTCTCAAATAAGTGGGGCTAATATAATACTAGTCATGTTAAAGTGTTGCTTGCAAAATATAATATTGTATTATGGAAAATTTATATATTAAAAAATAATTTAAATTAAATTAAACAATGAGTCACTGAAAGAAGAAGAATTATGAATATAGTGAATTAATATGTGAAATTCAATTTGTTTTAATTTCAAAAATATAAGTGAATGAAAATTGAACTTTGTTAAAGAAATCAAATCTTTTGAAGTATAATTTTTTAATTATTTAATATGAATTTAAACATAGATAAAAAGAAGAACAAAAATATTTATATGTAAATATTATATTTATAATATTTTTATATAAATTTAGATATTTATTTTAATTTTGATTTAAAATTTGTATAATAAATGTGTATATCAAATGGCTTTCTATATATAGATATAGATATATATCACCTAAATATTCTTAATAAAATAAGGAATAGATATATTAAATATCATAATTACAATAAAATTATATTAAAATCTTATTGAAGCTAAATAAAAAAAAGATTAATCATTTTAAATTATAAGATTCCAACATAATACAAATAAACATAACTTACATTATTTTATTTTCCACTTTGATATTATGTTATTTTCCACTTTGATATTATGGAGGGTGGGTGCACAAGGTATCATGGCCATAACAAACAAATTTTACACGCCCTTTGATTGATGCACTAATTTTGAATTATAGGATTCAAGCATAATACAATTAAAACAAAATAACTTACATTACATTATTTTCCAATTTTATTATGAGAGGTGGGTCCACAAGGTATCATGACGAGAACAAACAAATTGTACACGCCTTTTTATTTATTCAATGGGGCTTAAATATTATTTTGGTGGGACTTCGTTATAATGAGTATCAACTCGGTGCATACAATGTGGAAAAAAGAGTATCAACTCGGTGCATAATGATGATAAATTATTTCAGTACCATATATATGGTTATTTATTTTTAAGTTAATGATTAAGTTAGAAATCAAATTGGTGTAAGGTATCTTCTTGTTTGTGGGATAAGGGATTTTTTTCGCATATCACTTGACTCTTAAAGTCTATGGAAGTATATATATTTTATCTTTTTTTGGATTTGAATTTGTAATCTCTTAGGAAGAAATACATTTTCTTAACCATTAGACCCTCTCTCTCTCTCTCTCTCTCTCTCTCTCTCTCTCTCTCTCTCTCTCTC
>JZKD02S0730520.1:132309-189271 GCA_000966675.3 Picea glauca | reverse complement strand
GTTGATTACAGGTTGTTTGGCACAGGTTGGTGCATGGTTGATGCTCTTGTTTATGGTATAGATTGATATCTGTTGAGGATTGTTGCCTCATCTCAGTTGGTGTTGAGAATGCAAGTTGAGTCTTGCATATAGAGATGGTGCTCTTGTAGATTTGTACTATATTCAGTTGTTGCTGATAAACCCCAAGGATTGTAGTCTGTAATAAAAAGAAATTGTACATACATCTTGTGTTCTTTGTGTTCATTGTGGTGATGACTTGTTGATGATATATTGCTGATATATTTTGTTGATATGTGCTCACATATAACTGGTTATAAATGACAACAATGGGTAATGAATAAATTTTGAATGCTAATTGATGAGTTTTTGTGCAAGAGGGAAGTTTTGGGAAAAAGAGCCCCACACTCATTCACCCCCCCTCTAAGTGTGGTAGGTGTGTCCAACACCCTCTCCCTACATCACAAGGAATTAAATGGTCTTGACCTAGACATGTCAAGACCTAGACCTAGACCTAAAAAGAACAAGACCTAGACATGGCAAGATATGGACCATGACCTATACCTATACGATGACCATGAACTAGAACATGACATAGATATAGAGTTATATTTATACCATGACCTATAGCTTGTGTATACCATGACCTAAATCTTGATGTAGACCATGACCTAGACCCCCTTAGCTCCATCTAAGCCTAGGCATAAACTATACTCAACACTTAATCCCCTCTACACTCTAGCCTTGGGTGCATTATGTATATACCTCTTGTTAAAGGCCCCATAACCATTTCACCCACATCTTGGTGCTCTAACCATTGCTCTATGCTTGAAAATACTTTCAATCCTAACCCCTTAGGTCCTAGTTGTCCCCATACCCTTGCATTTCTTTATTCATAAATATGTTTGGTCTATAATAAATGTTATATGTGTTTCATTAAGAGCATGCACATCCCCTTGTGACTTGATATCCTTGTATTTTTTTCTCATTTATTCCAGCAGGAATGCGTGTTTATTCCTAGAAAACATGTGTGCTCCTAGAAAACACATGCACTTTAGTGTACATGTGTTCTAGGAACATGTGTGTGTTCCTACTAGGAATTTTTTGGTGTCAATCACACTTCACTACCTCATCTATCTCAATCCCAACAAATAATTTCCTACATTTGAACACAAAAATAGTGCACAAAAGCAAGTTTTTCTTATTTTAGTTTTGTTGTTTGATTCATAGACAATTTTTTGTTATTTCAAGACCATTGTGGGAAAAATTGGAATACAAATTTGTCCAAGTGGAATTGGAATTGTTGTTTGTGTTTTCTTGGAATTGGAAGACAAATTTTTCCAACTGGAATTGTTGTTTTTGTCTTCTTGTGTCTTCTTAGAATTGGAAGACAAATTTTTCCAATTGGAATTGTTGCTTTTGTCTTCTTGTGTCTTCTTCGAATTGGAAGAAAAGCTTGTCTAATTGGAATTTTTAGTTGTTTAATACCAAGAAAAATTCATCCAATTGGAATTGGAATTCTTATTTGTCTTCTTGTATAATACCAAGACAAATTTATCCAATTGGAATTGGAATTATTAGTTGTGACTTATGTTGTAATACGAAAACAAATTTGTCCAATTGGAATTGAAATTGTTAGTTGTTACTTATTGTGTAATACAAAGATAAATTTGTGGTGGGGTGTTTGAAAGCCAATTTTTCTCTTTAAACATTGGGAACCGATGGCTTCAAGAAAGAAATTCCTTGAGAAAATATAAACTAATCGAAAAGGTAGAAGAAGAAAGAGAAAAGACAAATTTGCATATGTCAAAGTGTAGGCTTTCAGAAGAGGGAAATTCAATTTGTAGTAGAATATATGTCATTGTTGTTTCTCGTCCATCACCACAAGCAAAGCACAAGAGTTTAGTAGGGACCAATCCATCTAGTATCTCATCAAGACAATGTGTTGTGGATGACCAGATGATGGAGGATTTTCTTGGAGTTGATTACACAAGGGATGAAATTAGAGAGGCAACTGGTGTACAATTGGTCCACTCTCCCCCCATATTTGATCTTCCAATGATTTAATGGGAAAGAAATGCAACATTGTTAACTCCACAACAGGGAGGTCAAGAGTGCAAGAATATGGGTTCATTGTCCGTACCTAGATTGAGCATTATGAGACGAAGAAATCCTAAATGCATTCAAGTCAATGAAAGTGGTCTAGAATCACATGAAAGTAAGTTACCTAACCGTACTATTCATTATCATTCTTATATAATCGTTAAAGAATATTTTGAACAAAAATTCGATGCTACAAAATGTTGATTATTTTTGGCTTTGTTAAAATATAGAAGTTTGATTGTTTTTAGGAGAATTTTAGGCATTAAAAGAGTCAAAAGTTTATAAAAAAGTTATCATATTGTTAGAAACCTTGTAGAAGTTTTTCAAATATTTGGTAATAAATCTCGTTCTAAAGACCGCAATGCATCCCGACGTGTCTTGTCACAATCAATTGTTAGCAAAATCACAAGAAAATATCGTTTTCTACAACAAACCTCACACCTCATGAAATGCAATGTTAAAAAACCTAGAAAGTATTCTCATAGATGAGATAGCCTTGACATAGGTGGTCCAATATATTTGTGGGCCTTCACTAGTAGGCTACCTCATTCTGACATGAAGTTAATTGGAGTAGTTAAGGGATTAGTACAAAATTTCTAGCATTAGAACACTAGGCTTTCTTCAAACCAAAAAGAAGTACTAAAATTGAGAAGGGGATCTGGGGCCCTTGAACCCCATATTAAACAGTTTCTTTACATTACACAAACATCATTGTATGAGATATTCAAGATAGTACATAGTGCACTTAACTTGGGCTAAAGATCTTTCCATAAATGCAAGCCTTGGTATGTTCAAATAAACAAAATTTGTAACACATGTTGTTGTAGATATAAAATTGAGTATGGTTATTATTATGACACACACACACACACACATATCATGTTTTTCATAACACCCAATACTCAGTGTTATTGCCACTTTATTCATCTAAAGACTTTATTCACAACATCTTGTGTACAAGACTAGAGGGTCGTATATTTTATCAAAAATATTTCTTATATGAGACATGCCCTAGGTGCAGTGGAATGAAATTACTGAGCAAGTGCATCCATTTAAGCGATGAGTATGAATTGGGGAGGAAGGAGGTTTCCTTACAAAGATTTAAATATGTCACATATGATATTGATGGAGGATAGGAAAGAAAAAAGATACACTTGGTGAATTCTCAGGTACGAGTATAGATCTTCATGAAGGACTTTGTAGAAAAGACATGACATTATGTTCAACATGTCCATGTGTCTTGATGGCAGGAGGAGAATTTTATAATATGCAAAGATATATTTCTCATTGGTACTGTGTTATCAGTGGTTGATTTTATAGAGAACTACACCCTTCAACCACAAAATGAGATTCAGAGCCAATATTATCACTCAAAGCAAGTCATCATAATGGTCCATATCACATACATACATGGGTTGGATAGTAACGAAGAAAATGGTTGTATTGAAGGGGTGTCACTTCTTGTAATGTACCAAATCCCTGAATACAAAATACCACAATAGAACCAAATATATTTGAATACAATCACCACTCAAGATATATGAAACCATATAGAAAACCACCACTTTATTATATCAAAACCCTTGAGGTAGGGAAACACCATACAATGGATCATATTATGGAAGGGATCCTCTCATGTTCACTTTCCTCTTTGAGGGAGCATCCTCCTATTGAGCTACCACTCCACAAACAATAATTATCTTCATATCCCATTACATTGATTGAACCCCTTTATATAGTGCTACCATCACCTAAGAACATTCTAGAAGAGGAATCTTCTAGAAGTAGAACCTTCTAAGAAGTCATCTTACATTTATTATATCTAACTACCCATTTATTATATCTAAATACCATAGTGGGCCTTATTTAATAATATAGTGGACCTAGTCCACCTTACATTGAATGGCCTCCACTATTATCACTATGGGCCCTCTAGGCCTCCCCACTACCTCTATAGCTACCTTACATTTCCTATTACATTGCTTGAACCCCTTTATATAGTTCTATCATCACCTAAGAACATTCTAGAGAAGGAATCTTCTAGAAGTAGAACCTTCTAAGAAGTCCTCTTACATTTATTATATCAAACTATCCATTTATTATATCTAACTACCATAGTGGGCCTTATTTAATAATATAGTGGACCTATTCCACCCTACATTGAATGGCCTCCACTATTATTACTATGGGCCCTCTAAGCGTCCCCACTACCTCTCTAGCTACCTTACATTTCCTATTACATTGCTTGAACCCCTTTATATAGTGCTACCATCACCTAATAACATTCTAGAGGAGGAATCTTCTAAAAGTAGAACCTTCTAATAAGTCCTCTAACTACCATAGTGGGCCATATTTAATAATATAGTAGACCTATTCCACCTTACATTGAATGGCCTCCACTATTATCACTATGGGCCCTCTGGGCCTCCCCACTACCTCCCTAGCCAGAGGGCTCATAGTGATAATAGTGGAGGCCATTCAATGTAAGGTAGCTAGAGAGGTAGTGGGGAGGCCCAGAGGGCCCATAGTGATAATAGTGGAGGCCATTCAATGTAAGGTGGACTAGGTCCACTATATTATTAAATAAGGCTCGCTATGGTAGTTAGATATAATAAATGGGTAGTTACATATAATAAATGTAAGAGGACTTCTTATAAGGTTCTACTTCTAAAATATTCCTCCTCTAGAATGTTCTTAGGTGATGGTACCACTATATAAAGGGGTTCAAGCAATGTAATGGGATATGAAGAGAATTATTGTATTGTAAGTTGTATCTCAATAGGAGTAATCCCCCTCGAAGAGGCAAGTGAACATAAGGTGATCTCTTCCATAATAACGATCCATTGTATGGTGTTTCCCTACCCTAAGGGTTTGATAATAATAAAGTGGTTTTCTATATTGTTCCATATATCTTGTGTGGTGATTGTATTCGGATATCTTTGGTACTATTGTGGTATTTTGTATTCACGTATTTGGTTCTTAACAAGTGGTATTCAGTTATTGGGTTCTTAACAATTGGTATCAGAGCACTTTCCTTGGCCAAAGAAGGGAAGAAACTTTTGTTCTTTTTTGCAGAATATTTCTAGGGAAGAAAAAGAGGGCAGCGCACTTCAAGTTCAGATATGAATATTTATGAACTGAATTTGGAAACAAAATTGGGTATTTGAATTCCTATCAGAAAAATACTCAATTTCAAAAAAACAATCAGCCAAAACGAAGTCCAAGAAGTAAAGTTATGAACATTTTAAATTCAGGGGTTTTTTCAGGATTTTTCTGGAAAAAGCCATGATTTTTTGCAGTAATTTATTGTTGTATTTTTTGGGTTTTTTTTGTGATGGCGGTGGGACTGCAGAGTTCATAAATTTTCATAGGGTGCTTAGATGGATATTTCCTCTCAAACACTCAAATAAATTCTACAAATAATTGAATCATTCAAATCCCAATAGTATGATACATTGAATGACAAATTGGATAACTTTGTAGATGGTCTCACAAATGACCTCAATGATAGTTTTCATAGTATTAAAGATTCATTGGATATCATGCATGAGAGATTTATTATGGTGGACATCAGAGATAAATATAATCAAGAAATATATGATTGGTATGATTTGGAGGCTGATTGCGATGATTGATATACAGATAGTTGTCATTTCTAGGATGACAAGCACCTCCATATTTTATTTGATGACTCTACTCCACCTTCTGTAGAGAACATCAATGTCCCACATCAGGAGCTAGTTATAATTATCAACGTCCAACCTACTTATTCTACAATGACATTGATCCTTCGAGATTCATCTTTGATCCTCTCCCACTGTGTGGATGGATATTCTTATTTGGATCCACATGATAGATGTCAGTATTGGGAGCATCATTTTCAATTGGTTATTGGTTGTTGATATATTCTGCGTGGGGTTCACATGAGCAATTGGACATGGAACCCTGTTTTATAATGGAGGTTGGACTACTTCAACATGGTGGCTTCCATTTCTTAATGGGACTCTGGTTCTCTAGTCTACTTCA
The DNA here is from genome assembly GCA_000966675.3 of Picea glauca. Lineage (NCBI taxonomy): Eukaryota > Viridiplantae > Streptophyta > Pinopsida > Pinales > Pinaceae > Picea > Picea glauca. Next base: position 183,145 of record JZKD02S0730520.1, on the reverse strand, counting down.
GCACTATGGTCCACACTTATCCATGAGACCCTGGTATATGGTTGTACATCAAGTGTTGAGGACAACGCTTTCATAAGGGGGATGGAATTTAAGGTAGCTACAGAGGTAGTGGGGAGGCCCAGAGGGCCCATAGTGATAATAGTGGAGGCCATTCAATGTAAGGTGGACTAGGTCCACTATATTATTAAATAAGGCTCCCTATGGTAGTTAGATATAACAAATGGGTAGTTAGATATAATAAATGTAAGAGGACTTCTTAGAAGGTTCTACTTCTAGAAGATTCCTCCTCTAGAATGTTCTTAGGTGACGGTAGCACTATATAAAGGGGTTCAAGCAATGTAATGGGATATCAAGAGAATTATTGTATTGTGAGTTGTAGTTCAATAGGAGGAATCCCCCTCGAACAGGCAAGTGAATAGGATATGATCCCTTCCATAATAAGATCCATTGTATGGTGTTTTCCTACCCTAAGAGTTTGATAATAATAAAGTGGTTTTCTATATTGTTTCATATATCTTGTGTGGTGATTGTATTCAAATATATTTGGTACTATTGTGGTATTTTGTATTCAGGTATTTGGTTCTTAACAAGTGGTATTTAGTTATTGGGTTCTTAACAGGGATGAATCAGTATGAAGTACAATTTTTAAAAAAAATCAACTTATACTTCAACCAGATTATATGTTCAATTATATCCAATGAACAATGAACAATAGTATAAGAGTTACACCAATACACCAAAATACATCATGCACAATATATGAGAAATAATCAATAATTATTGTCCAAGGGAAGTAATGACTTCCAAGGGAAGCTACATCTTCCAAATATAAAGGGAGGGATAAACCTCCAAAAGGAGGATACAATCCTCCAATATCAAGAGAGGGTTGACCTATCCATCCTTGCCCCTTCCTTCCACCAAAGAATATATGAGAGATAATAAAACTTTACATTAAATTATCACCATCAACCAACCATCACATAGAACCTGATAATCCTTTATGAGACTTCTTCAAATTATGAAATTATTCACTTCTTGGAACACTTTGATCCTTTAGATAATATTACTCAATGTATTCTCTGAAACTCCTCCAAGTTTCACTCATTGAATTCTCTCAGAAAAGAAGTTATAGAGAAAATGGTAGACCTTATTCAATTATGGTTTATTCAGGAGAGAGAACTTGTACAAAATTCCTTGTGCTCAATATTTAACATCAGATTCTGAAATTTGTACACAAGAAACTAAATACCATACTCTTTTGAATGAAATTGGTCTTACGTAATTTGGATTCTCTATGAAGACGTTATGACTATTTTACCTGGAACACTTGGGCTAGATTCAGGACTAGTCAAAAACTATATCTTCCATAGAGTGTATCTCCAAATTTATAGAAAATAAAGAGATAAAATTGTTACCACAAATACCTAGATATGTCTTCCCATTGTCCTCCGAATTTCACCATCTGAAACGTTCTAGAAACAAAGTTATAACAAAAATGGTAAGATGACCTGTAAATAACATACCTTAGAACACATCACCAAAATACTTCATCCTCCCTTGAAATTCGGCCTTATTTACTTCATATTTCCTCGAAAATTCGACTTATATCTCCTTGTTCATTAATAAACTTGTGTGTGTTGGAAATGAATGTATAATGAGATGTATTTGTACCCTTTATGTCAAGTCCTTTTAACATTAGGTCCCACATGTAGTTCCTGCTTCAATTCACATTGTCATCTTCAAAAAATATGTTTTCCTCGATCATGAGGATCCACGTGATATGCCACATACCACCAAAAGAGGCATGACATATATTATCCATCCATGGTTGTTGTATCTGCATGTGTAATTTCCTTCATGTCTATCTACTTTGATCAACTATGGGGTCCAAAATCCAATGGATAGGGTTGACATCAATGACTACAACCGACGACTAGGGTTGACATCAATGACTACAACCGACGAATAGGGTTGACAACAATGAAAACAACCAATATTCCAACAATCTCCCCCTTTGTCAGTGATGTCAACACTCATGATCTCGCTGTCCTCATGCTCTTGGTTTCTCTCCCCCTTTGACATCAATGGCAAAGGGTGGGGCTTCTCCCCCTGCATTTAATGGAAAAAGGTAACTCTCTTATTTGGGGTTGCTCCCCTTGAACATATGGCACTTAATAACACTTCAATTTTATGGTCTCTTTCTTCCTTGTATGTTTTTATTGGATCTATGATGTATATGTTATTTGGTCTTCTTGTTGCAATTGCAACCAATCTTCTTGCACCTTCTTCTTTGATTTTTCATCTTTGTGAGTCAAACACGAGAGTATATCCTTGATCACACATTTTACTAACACTTAGTAGATTATGCTTCAAGTCTTAAACCAATGGGAGATTATTTTCTTTTACATTTTTGCTTCCAAGCTCTACTACACCTTTTCCAAGTATTTTGGCAGATGAGTCATCTCCAAATACAACATTGCCACCATTTCTCTTCAAGCTGATGAATTTGTCTTGATCCTCGGTCATGTGTGAAGAACATCCATTGTCTATGTACCATTCATCTTCTTCTTTACATTCTTCAATGGTCAATGCTATTCAACAATCTTCATTATTTGTAATCTATTTCCTTCTCTATACTGTGGTTGGCATAGGGACATCTTCATTCATATATCTGCAATACCATGCTTTGTGAGAAAGATAATTACATTTGTAGCATACAATATTTTTGTCCATCAATGGGGAAAATGAATTATAACTTCTGTTGACAAATCCATGATTGTTTCCATATCTTTTATTTACATCATTCATGTTTCTTGCATAGTTGTTCCTTTCATTGATTCTGCAATTAATTTCCTTATGTCCAAAATTTTTGCAAGTATAACAATGACCAAGAAAGAAATTTTGATACCTGGGAGTAAGTGACCTTCTTTGTGATGTAGTCCATCTGGGTTCATGATCTACTCTTCTGTATTTTTCTTCATACTGATTGAAGCTTCTTTGATTCCTGAAGGTAGGAGGTCTTCTTGGATATTCATATCTTTTGTAATCATTCCTTATTTCTGGTATCATGGTCCACTTCTCATCAATTGTCCGTGTAGAGATTTCTTCAACCTTCTTGTTGGTATTTTCATATTATTTGTATGAAGTTTCACACATGCATCCAAGATGTGTTAAGTATTTTGACACTTGAGAGATTCTTAATCTCTTCCTCAATAAGACAACTTCTTGTTTAATTTTCTCACAATCTTCTTCTTTCTTCATCATTTGGACATTCCTTACTTCTCCTATTCTTCTTGCTTCTTCGAGTAGAGTTTTCAAGGAAATGTTTTCTTCTCTTAGTTCCCAAAAGTATTCTAATTGTTTCTTCAAGATTTCAATTGTTTTTTCACAACTACCCAATTCACTTATTAGTTTTCTATGCGTGTTTTTGAGCTTGCTATTTTCAATCTCAACATGCTTCAATTTTTTTGAGATTCTCATCTTCTTGTTGAATAATTTCTACTTCATGATTTTATTCTTCTTCATTGGACTTTTCTTCTTCAATATCATCTCTTTCGATCCTTGGATAAGGACATTCAAATTCAACATGCCCTACTCCCTCACAATTAAAGCAAAAGAACTCACCACGATTGGCTTCTTTGAAATATGAGATGTTATAATTTGCTTCAACTTCTTCTTCTTCTTTTCCTTCTTCCCTTGCATAAAGGTCTTGTAGCTTGTCCCAAAGATCTTTTGTTGATGCACATGATCCCATCTTGGATTTCACTGAATCTGTCAATCCATCCAGGATGGTATCTATTGCCAATTTGTTGTTCCTTCTTGCTTCCTTCTGAGCTGCAGTCTTTGGTTTCTTCAAAGACTTGTAACTTGAAGCAACTGAGAACCAAACATCTGCCCCAAGGGACTTCAAGTAAGTTTCCATTCTATTACTCCAGTATTCAAAATTTCTTCCATCAAATGGTGGAATCCCATTTGGAATGTTGTATTTCATTTATTCTTGGGATCTTCCTTCCAGTGGTTAAAATGTACTGAAGGTAACCTGCTCCGATACCAATTGTTGATACTGAAAGGGGGGTGAATCAATATCAAGTACAATTTTAAAAAAAAAATCAAATTATACTTCAACTAGATTATATATTCAATTATATTCAATGAACAATGAACAATAGTAGAAGAGTTACACCAATACACCCCAATACACCATGCACAATATATGAGAAATAATCAATAGTTATTGTTCAAGGGAATGAATGACTTCCAAGGGAAGCTACGACTTCCAAATATAAAGGGAGGGATAAACCTCCAAAAGGAAGATACAATCCTCCAATATCAATAGAGGGTTGAACTCTCCATCCTTGGCCCTTCCTTCCACCCAAGAATATATGAGAGACAATAAAACTTTACATTAAATTATCACCATCAACCAACCATCACATAACACCTGATAATGCTTCCTAAGACTTCTTCAACTTCTGCAATTCTTCACTTATTGGAATAATTTGATCCTATAGATAAGATTACTCAATGTATTCTATGAAAGTCCTCCAAGTTTCACTCCTTGAATCCTCCTAGAAAAGGAGTTATAGAGAAAATGGAAGACCTTATTCAATTTTGGTTTATTCAGGAGAGTGAACTTGTACAGAATGCCCCACGCTTACTATTTAACATTTGATTCTAAAATTTCTACATAGGAAACTACATCCCATACTCTTTCCAATGCAATTGGTCTCACATCATTTGGATTCTATATGAATAAGGTATGACTTTTTTACTCGGAACACATGTTTATGACTAGCTTCAGGACTAGTCAAAAAATCTATCTTCCACAAAGTGTATCTCCAAAATTATAGTGAAAAAAGAGCTAAAAATTTTACCACAAGTACCTAGATATGTCTTATCAATAGCCTCCAAATTTCACCATCTGAATCGTTCTAGAAACAAAGTTATAGAAAAAATGGTAAGATGACCTGTAAATAACATACCATAGAACAGATCACCAAAAGACTTCATCCTCCCTTGAAATTCAGCCTTCTTTACTTCATATTTCCTCATAAATTCGACTTATATCTCCTTTTTCATTAATAAACTTGTGTGTGTTGAAAAATGAATGTATAATGAGATGTATTTATACCCTTTATGTCACTTCCTTTTAACATTAGGGCCAACATGTAGTTTCAGATTCAATTCACATTGTCATCTTCAAAAATTCATTTCTCCTCAATCATGAGGATCCATGTTGTTATCACATGAAGTTGTCATGGGTCTTTTACAGTTTTTGTAGTCCGACCAAGTCCTTTGTTTGCACAAAGAAAAACCATTAACGCCATCTACATGTGCATTTTTAATGGATCCTAGAGTTGGCGGACGGATAAAATTTAGCGGTGGTGCTAAATTTAACATGTGTGCCCAGATCATAGATCGTGACCAGATCAACGACCACGCTCCATTTTGAGGCCGCAACATGCTCAGGCGTTAAAATCCTTGATCGGGCCGAAATCTAAACCATGATATTGTGGGAGAGCTATGTGGCAGAAGGTGGTGAATTTTGGGCCCAAAAGTGGTGTGGGTCCAAACCGCTTTCAATAGTCCTGAAATCACGTGCTCATTTAGCGTCGAATCCAATAGCATCATGTGGTCGCCCCCTAATCATCAAGCCTCATCCAGATCCTGAGGTGAAATCAGTTAAGGAACAAGGACTAGTAGTTGAAACCTCGGCTCACTCCATAAATAGAAGGCATGGAGGGTATGTCCCTAGAGACGGAACTGTCAGCCCGAGGTACTACGATGGGTAGTGTTTCCTGCAGTCCAATGCTAATGTGATCTTGCGTCGAACAAAAATATACACACATATTCTAACATAAGGATGCACAAATCAAGAGCCTTGGATGGGATGGCTAGATGACTCTCCTGGTGTTTTTCCACTGATCTGAGTATAAATAGATCAATTTAAGAATATGTTATGGTCGATGGTTGAGCAGAGCTCCCTGTTTTGTAATAGTTTGATAGTAGAGTTATTCTCTGGTTATGTTTGATACCTGAGAATTTATCATTAATAGAAGTCGGTTTCTTTCACTTTCTTGTTTTCTATTGTGCTGAAACACTCGTGCATGGATGATCCAGATGAGATTTTGTAGTTGTATTGTAATGGAGGTTTGATTATAATTTTTCTATGATATGTTTCAGTATTTTATTTCATTGTCCTATTTCCTCTTATGCTAAAATGCTCGTGCATGGATGATCCAAACAATATGTTGTGGTTTCATTGTAATGGAGGTTTGATTATGATGTTGTTGTGATGTGTTTCAGTATCTTAAACTTTAGTTCAAGAGTTCTCTTACGCATGAGTTCTTCTGCACCAAGTTGCTTGAAGGATGGATGTTTATGGTAGACTTTTCCACTCTCCTCATTAAGTCTTCCTCCTTCTCACCTTTAACCTTAAACCACTGACTAAAGTTAATGAGAACTTTATTTTCTTATGCATTGCTAGCCCAATTTTCTGTGTTAAAACATTCTTACATTGAGATTTGTCCATTTGACCTCCGATCATAAACCTTCCTCCACAAAACAATTTGATGGGTATTGGGCTTATGCCCCTACAATCTGAGGGTGACTATCAGTGATAAAATTATTAGTGTCATTATCAGGGGAAAAATTGGAGACATTTCCTTGGGATTGAATGACAAAGAAATATTGATTCTGAAGGTGCATCAAAGATCAGTACCTTGAAGATTGCAAATTTCACCCGGTGACTCCACTGTTTCAATTGTGGCTCCCAAAGGCAGACACACGAGGTCTATTCCACATATACCTCTGGAAACACCTTAAGCCAACCTAGAGAATATTTTCAAGAAAGGAAAGACTTCTCAAGAAGGACTTTCAACTGGTGTACCAAGTGATTCTAGTAATTTACATGATTCTTCTTTAACAGCTCTAGTAGTTGTATCCAATTCTCTTTTTATACCATCTGCTGGAGTTTCCAGAAGTTTAGATTTTGAAAACTTTCCTGTTGAACTTCCCTGTTCTAGTCTTCATTTGGAAGGAGAAAATTTTGAAACCCTTTTTTCCCCTGATATTGTAAAGTGGTTTAGACTTAGGAGCTTAGAAGATTTTCCCACTTTCGGTTTCCCTACTCCTCCTCTTATCAACGTTGTTGTAACTAAATAGGGGGGAACTTCTTTTCCTTTGAACCCTATACCATTATCATCCAACACTCAATTGCTTCCCCTTTCCCCTAGAAACATAGTTGCAGCCTACCTATCCAAACTCCATCCCCCCTTGTTCTCCTACAGTTCACATCCCAATGGTAGGTGCTAATCTTCCTGGAAATAGGATGGATGTCATAGTGGCTGCTAGATATGCCCCTCTTATTTTACCTCAGCCTATGAATTCTCTCCTAGTCAGAGACTACCTTAATTGCATGCCCAAGTTCACGAGGGAGGAAGACATAACGATAGAACAACACCTTTCATCTTTTTATAGTTATGAAGATAACCTTAACAATGAAAATGAAGATGTGTGGATGAGAGTATTTGTACAGAGCCTTGATGATGATGCTAGGAAATGGTCTAGGAGCTTGACTCCTGGATATATTGTTGGGATTGAAGCTTTGGATGATTCATTCTTGAGGCATTAGGGGGATAAAAAATGTTTTTTTTATTACATTACAACAACATTCCCACTGAAATAAAGCCTACAGAAACCTCTGCTAAGATTACTTATGCCACTGCTTTTGACCCTGATTTTTGCCTCTTGTTGAGAGAAAGAAGAGATACCTCTTTATCTCATATCCAAGATGCAACCCTTGAAGGAGAGTCCAATTTAATGGAAGATGAAAAAATTAGGAGTAAATCTGATAGAGACGAAAGAAAAGGTAGGGTTGAAGCTTCAACCACTGATTCCCACCCTCAAGTGGATGAATTAACAAAACTGGTAAAATCACTTTCTACGGAAATGGAGAAATTGAAGCTTGAAGGAAAGCATAGCTATAGGAACACCCAGAATGCTAATAGTAGGGGTAATTTCATAAGATCCAATAATTCCCCTCATATCATCCAAAGAGATCAAAGAAATAGGGATAGGGATGATCAAAAAATCCAAGCCCCTCTCTAAAATAAGTTACCTTGTTACTGATGAAAAAGGAGAGGAGGAAGAAACTGACCATGAAATCCATTGTCTTGGTGACACCTCTTCATCTCCTCATTTAACCCAATCTGCATATGAATAGTCTCTCATGGATATCCAACTAAATGAACCAAGCAAAGGGGCAAGGACCAGTGAAAATCCAAATAGATACAACCTAAGGTCAAAGAAGAAAGAGGGGAAGCCTGACATTTCTGATCAGCCTACTAGAGTAGAGAATCCTGCTAAGAGTGTGGCAGCTAGCAGCAAAGAAAAAGAGGCACAAAACTCCCAGGCAGTGGTTAAGAGCCCTACCCCAGAAGTTAAGGAGATTTTGAAGCCTCCCTCCTCTTTTAGCTTTGAGAATGAGATTCAAAAAATTAAAATCCATGTACCTTTTTTGGAGCTAATTAAGAATGAGGAGTTTAAAAGGTACCTTTCCAAAATGTTGTAGCCTAAACCTTCCTCTAATTCCATAGATTCGGTCAACCTTCAATATGAAAAACCATTTGTCATCCTGGGACCTTTGGTAGAGGATATAGATGATGTGTCACCCCCTTTCTACACATCATTAAAAATTCATGATAAAGTGTTTCACAACTTCTTGATGGACTCAGTGGAATCTCATAACCTCATGCCTAAAACTTTCATGGATGAGCTTGGGTTGGAAGTTACAAAAACCTACCATGACCTATACTCATTTGATTCCAGGAAGGTGAAGTGTCTTAGGGTTATTAAAGACCTTGTTGTTTCCTTGTTCCAATTTCCAATGAAAAGTGTGGTCATGGATATTGTGGTGGCTGATGTCCCCCCTAAGTTTGGGATTCTCTTGTCAAAATCTTGGATCAAAACAATAGGGGGGAATTTTTATATGGACCTTTCATATGCCACCATTCCTATGTTTGGGGGAGAACATAGAAGGCTTTATAGAGAGGCACAATTAGCCTACATCATTAGTGATGAAGAAAATCCTACCAACCACCCTATTTTTTCAGTTGATATTGATCTAAGAACCAATATGTTATAGATCATTGATGCTCCTGAAACACCTATTGAAATCATAAAGCAGCCTATTACCTTTGGTGAAGATCCTCCTCTCAATACCTATGTTTGGATGATATTTTTTTATGGATCCTCTTCTAGGGAGAGTGTTGCTATTGACGTAGTCTTTATTTCCCCTACCCAAGAGGCCATATCTTTGTCTTACAAGCTTTAATTTGAAACAACAAAAAATTTGGCAAAATATGAGGCTCTTGTTTTAGGTTAGAGGGATACTAAAGACATGAAGATTGAAGAGCTATCATTGTTTGGATATGTTGAGTCAATTGTTCATCAAGTCAAAAATATGTATCAAGCTAAATACCCTAGGTTGAGGACCTACAGAAATGAAGTTTGGGATCATGTTGATATTTTCTTCTTGTCTTTTAATATCTCATTTGTTCCAAGAGAGGAGAACATTATGGAAGATTCCTTGGTTGTTTCAACAAGTAATTTCAGAATTACTTTGCCCCCTAAACTCAAGTATGATGTGGAAGTAAAGTATAGACCCTATATTCCTAAGAATGTCAAACATTGGAAAGTTTTTGAGGATGATCTTCAGATAAAAATATTTCTTGAGACTATGGATGAGTTTTCTGCCTTACATATTGATCAAGATCGTGATGCTGAAAAAGGCCCTCATAATGATATTTTTTTGAATAAAATTGTTGACCATCATATTGTTCAGTTGCCCAATAACCATATTCCAAAAAGACTAGTCCCCTTGGATAGATTGTTTGATAGAAATGATGTTGTTGTAAAGGTTAAAGGTTCAACTAAAAATTTTGAGGTGACTGAATGTAATTTAGGTACAAAGGAGGATCCAAAGTATGTTAAGTTGTCTAGCGGCTTGTCAAAGGAACAAAGGGATGAGTATGTTAATCTTTTAAAGGAGTTTGTTGATGTGTTTACCTAGAAATACAAAGACTTAAGAACTTATGACACAAACATCATTGAACATAAGATCCCTTTGAAAGAGGAGACCAAGCCTTTTAGGCAGAAACTCAGACAGATAAATCCCATGTTGATGCCTATTATGGAAAAAGAAGTGAAAAAATTGTTGGATGCCCAAATCATCATTCCTTTGAGATATTCAGAATGGGTGGCCAACTTGGTTCCTATGAAGAAGAAAAATGGGGAAATCAGGTTGTGTGTTGATTTGAGGAATTTGAACATAAGATCCAAAAAACATAACTACCCCTTTCCAAAGATGGAGCACATTTTGCAGAGAGTGATTGGTTCATATAGGATGTCTATGATTGTTGGCTTCTCTAGCTACAATCAGATCTATGTCCTACCTGAAGATGGAGAGAAGAAATCCTTCACTACTCCTTGGGGCACATTTATGTATGTTAAACTACCCTTTGGGTTGATGAATGTGGGGGAGAACTTTCAACAAGAAATGGACATTGACTTCATTGGGGAGAAGGAAAAGTTTGTAGTCATCTATCTAGATGACATTACAGTGTTTTCAAAATATGAAAAAGAGCATTGTCATCATTTGAAGAAAGTCTTCCTGAAGTGCAAAAGGTTTGGTCTCTCTCTCAATCCTAAGAAATCTTTGTTTTCTATGAAGGAAGGTAAATTATTGGGGCACATTGTGTCAGCCGAAGGGGTAAGAATTAATCCAAGAAGAGTAGAGGCCATCCAGACCTTATCTTTTCCTAGATCTAAGAAAGAGGTTCAGTCTGTCTTGGGTAATATAAATTTTCTAATAAGGTTCATCTATAACTTTGTTGAATTAGTGAAGTACATTACATCCATTCTTAGAAAGGGAAATGAGGTAAAATGGATTGTTGAGTCTAGAGATTTTTTTGACCAAATAAAAAAGGCTTTGACTGAAGCACATGTGCTCATCATCCCTGACTATTCTAAGGAATTTCTGATATTTTCCTTTGCCTCATTTGACACATTAGCTAATGTTTTTCTACAAAAAAATACAGAGGGGTTAGAACAACCTATTTCCTTTTTCAGCAGAGCATTAAGGGATGCATAAATGAGATATGATATCATGGAAAAGCAGGCTTATGCTTTGGTCAAATCCCTCAAGGATTTCAAAATATATGTTCTCCATTCAAAAATTGTTGCATATGTCCCTTCAACCTCATTGAAAGAGATATCGATCCAGCCTGACATAGATGGGAAGAGGAGCAAGTGGATTGCTAAAGTTGTAGAATTTGACCTTGAAATGAAGCCCACTAAACTAGTGAAAGTCCAAGGTTTAGCCAGGTTGTTGGTTGAATCAAATTGCAAGGCCTTGGGGGTTAATTTCATGAACATAAACTCATAAAATCAGCAAGCTGAGATTGTTGATAAAATATCTCATGTCATCCCAAGCTTGGCAGAATGCACTTGGTATAATCACATCATACATTGTTTGTAGAAGTTGCAGCCTCCTGATGGCTTGGACAAGAAAAAGGTGAGAGATTTGAAACTCAAAGAAATCAAATATTGTCTCATTGATCAGGTTTTGTATTGGAAAGATCCTCTTGGAGTTCTTTTGAGATGTCTAGATCCATAGGAGGCCCAAAGGGCCATAACTAATTTTCATGATAGATTATGTGGGGGCCATCAGTTTTGGAGGACCACATATTATAAGATCCTTGGATCTGGGTACTTCTGGACTAGCCTTTTTACTGATGTTTGTGAAAATATTAGAGCTTGTGTCAAATGAAAAAAAAATTCTGGAAAGCAGCAACTCAAATATTTTCCTTTGAAACCTGTGGTAGTTTCTAGACCTTTTCAACAATGGGGTCTTGACTTCATTGGATAAATACACCCAACCTCAAGTGGTCAGCACAGGTGGATTTTGATTTCCACTGATTATTTTACCAAGTGGATAGAAACCATTCCTACAAGGAGTGCCTCCCACAAGGTAATCATTATCTTCCTTGAAGATATCACGTCCATATTTGGTTTTCCAAGGAGGATTGTTACTGAGAATGTTGCCTCCTTCAAATATGAACCATTGATCAAGTTTTGTGAACAGTATGGGATTACATTAATCCATTCTACTCCTTACTACCCCTAAGTAAATGGTTTGTCAGATTCCTCTAACAAGAGCCTCATAAAGATCATCAAGAAATTGTTAGAAGACAACAAGAAATCATGGGATTCAAAGTTGAAATTTGCATTATGGGCTGACAGGATTACAACAAAGAGGTCACTTGGTGTTTCCCCTTTTCAAATTTTATATGGGGTTGAGGATATCTTTCCTACTCAGCTCGCCTTTCCTGTGGAAAAAATTCTATAGGACTACCAAGGAGAACCTGATAATATGGTGAGGAGGATACAACAGCTAGTAGAAGTACATCAGACCGAGGAGCAACTACTTGACAAAGCTCAGGACCATCAACAGAAAATAAAGCGAGCCTTTGACAAGAAGGTAAGCAAGGAAGATTTTCAGTTGGGTGATCTAGTGCTCAAATGGGATGCACCCAAGCAAGACAAAGACAAACAAGGTAAATTTGAAGCCTTATGGATTGGTCCTTTCAATATTTTTGAGGCATTTTCAAATAGCACTTATAAATTGTAGAACTTGGAGGGTTCCGAAGTTTTTTGTGGCCCTATCAATGGGCAATTTATGAAAAAATATTTTTCTTAAGACATGATTGGATTTCTATCCACTATATATACCACTTTCTCTTTGATTTTTGTTTGAATAAGTGACCCCATAGCCCTAGGATAAGACACTAAAACTACTTGTTATTGGCAACCCACAGGGAGCATGCCATCCCATGTGGAGAAAATATTATCACTTGAAGTTTTCATGGGTCTTTTGCAGTTTTTGTAGGCCGACCAAGTCCTTTGTTTTCACAAATAAAAACCATTAGCACCATCTCCATGCACGTTTTTAATGTATCCTAGAGTTGGTGGAAGGATAAACTTTAGCGGTGGAGCTAAATTTAACAGGTGTGCCCATATCGTAGATCGTGACCAGATCAACGACCACTCTCCATTTCGGGGTCGCAACATGCTCGAGCATTAAAATCCTTGATCAGGCCAAAATATAAACCACAGTATTGCGGGAGAGCTATGTGGCGGAAGGTGGTGAGTTTCGTGCCCAAAAGTGATGTGGGTCTAAACCGCTTTCGACGGCCCTGAAATCACATGCTCATTTAGCACTAAATCCAATAGAAACATGTGGCCACCCGCTAGTTTTCAAGCCTCTTCCAGATCTTGAGGTGAAATTGGTTAATGAAAAAGGACTAGGAGTTGAAACCTCGACTCACTCCATAAATAGAAGGCATGGAGGGTCTGGTCGTAGAGACAAAACTGTTTGCTTAAGGTACTAGGATGGATGTTTTTCCTATAGGCCCATGCTAATATAATCTTACATCTGACATAAAGATACACACACAATATGACAGAAGGATGCACAAATGAAGAGCCTTGGATGGGATGGCTAGATGACTCTCTTGGTGGTTTTCCACTAATCTGAGTACAAATAGATCAATTTAAGAATATTTTATAGTCTATGGTTGAGCAGAGCTCCCTATTTTGTAATAGTTTGATAGTAGGGCTATAATGTGGTTATGTATGATACCTAAGACTTTCTCATTAATAGAATTCAGTTTCTTTCACTTTCTTGTTTCCTATTGTGTTGAAACACTCGTGCATGGATGACCCAAACGAGATGTTGTAGTTGTATTGTAATGGAGGTTTGATTATAATGTTCCTATGATATGTTTCATTGTTTTCTTCTGCTATCCTGTTTCCTCTTATACTTAAATGCTCGTGCATGGATGATCTAGACGATATTTTGTGGTTGCATTGTAATGGAGGTTTGATTATGATGATGGTTTGATATGTTTCAGTATCTTAAACTTAAGTTCAAGAGTGCTCTTGGTCTTGAGTTCTTCTGCACCAAGCTACTTGAGGGTCGAATGCTTATGGAAGACTTGTCCACTCTTCTCATTAAGTCTTCCTCCTTCTCACCTTTAACCTTAAACCACTGACTGAAGTTAATGAGAAACTCATTTTCTTATGCATTGAAAGCCCAGTTTTCCGTGTTAAAACATTCTTATGCTAAGCTTTGTCCATTTTACCTCCAACCATAAACCTTCCTCAACAAAAAAGTTTGATGGGTACTGGTCTTATCCTCCTGCAATATGTGGATGAATCTTAGTGCTAACACACGTGATTTTCCACATACCACCAGAAGCAGCATGATTTATACTATCCATCCATGGGTGTTGTATCTTCATGTGTAATTTCCTTCATGTCTATATACTTCGATCAACTGTGGGGTCCAAAATACAATGGCTAGGGTTGGCATCAATGACTACAACCATTGAATAGGTTTTACATCAATGCCAACAACCAATCTTCTAACACTTTCCATATACCATATGCATGAGTAGTTGTGTCATCTTGTCTTGTCTTGCATCCACTGAAGCAATCAATTTATTTTGCCCCTATTCAATAGCTTCCAAGGTGGTATTGAGATGAGTCTTTCCCCTTGATAAGTGCTCTTATGTCTCTTGCAAGTGATGTTGCATGTCAAATATTTTTTTTTCAATGGAGCATTTCATTTCCTGAACTATTATTGCAAAATCAGTCATGTTGTCACACAATCTGTACTTTCCCAAATCCCAAGGCAAGTGACACAATATTGGTGTAAAAAGGAGATAATACTGTCACTGTCACCTCAATAGGATACCCCTTTCTATTTAGGATAAGGATAAATCCACTCCAAGGGAGACGTCCCAAGACCTAGGGGGTTTGAGGAAAGGAAAAAGGTAAGGCTAACCACCCCTCTCTCTAGGTCACTCAAAATAGACTTAAGTATTGTTGAATTAAGCAAAGGAGAATAAAGTGTACCTGCCCCTTACCAATAAAATAACAAAATTTATGGCAACAACAAGTGATGATGAATGCTTCAACAAGACTTCAAGTTTATAGAAATGACTTCTACCATTCAATGTATGAAGCAAATCATAAATATATAGCAGTAGTAATTAATTGATGACAATTGTAATAACATCTAGAAAATGCACTTGAATAGAAAATATACCAAGATATTGTGAAGTCTTGAAATGATAATAGTTGTATCATGCAATTTCTAGATATGTTTCAATCATAAAATAAACTCTAGCAAGTTGTCAATGATAATTGTAGCAACATCAAAATAAAGTAATGACAACAGTAGTAAAACCTTCAGAAGAGTATTTAGAAAGTCAATTTGATGCATACTTTAGTATTGATTGATTGTACCTTGCATTATACAATTTCTGGGATGATTTAAGTGGTCAAACAAGTTTGGATAAGATGCAAAATGATGGTTGTAGTAGTTATTATAACAACATCTTAGTGGTTAGTAATTCTAGACTAAGTTATCAAGTTAGGTAAAATTTAGTAGGGTATCAAGCAAAGGCTTGAGTTTTAAAGTTGATGATTCTTGTCAAATGGATAAGGGATGAATATTAATGCCTTCTAGGGGTGATGGAGTCAAGGTTAGAAACTCTCTCTAGGGTTGGTAATAAATGATTATGCACAAAACATAAGAGGGAAAGGAGGTTTGGGAGAAGTAATACCTTAAGTCCTCCTAAACTCTTGACCTCAAGAAGGAAAGTCGTTAAGGTGTAGGAACTTATAATACCTAGCACCTCCTTCTCCTTAGACTTCTTTTGGATGGATGTATTGTTAAGAACCAAATACTTGCATAAAAGATACACCAGAATAGATCCAAGAAGAATATATGAAAACCACACTTTTATTATAGAAAACCCTTGAGTTAGGAAAACACCATACAATGGATCCTATTATGTAATGGATCCTCTTTTGTTCACTTTCCTCTTCGAGGGGGAAAAATCCTAATGAGCTTCAGACCCAAATACAATACTTCTCTTCATATCCCATTACATTGCTTGAACCCCTTTATATAGTGCTACCATCACCTAAGAACATTCTAGAGGAGGAATCTTCTAGAAGTAGAACCTTCTAAGAAATCCTCTTGCATTTATTATATCTAACTACCATAGTGGTCCTTATTTAATAATATAGTGGACCTAGTCCACCTTACATTGAATGGTCTATGTTATTATCACTATGGGCCCTCTGTACCCCCCCACTAGCTCTATAGCTACCTAACCTTCCATCCCCCTTAAGAAAGTGTTGTCCTCAATGCTTGATGTACAACCATATACTAGGGTCCCATGGATAAGTGTGGACCATAGTGTTGAAGTAGACTAGAGAACCAGGGTCCCATTGAGAAATGGAATCCACCATGTTGAAGTAGTTCAATCACCATTGTAAACCAGGGTTTCATGTACAATTTCTCATGTGAACCCCACATGAAAGATATCGGCACCCAATGATCAACTGAAAATGATGCTCCCAATACTGACACCTATCATGTGGATCCAAATAAGAATATCCATCCACATAATGGGAGAGGATCAAAGTTGAATCTGGAAGGAACAATACCATTGTATAATATGTAGAATGGACATTGGTAATTATAACTATCTCCTCATGTGGGACATTTATGTTCTCTACAAAAGGTGGAGTAGAGTCATCAAATAAAATATGGAAGTGGTTGTCATCCCATAAATGAAAACTATTCATTTACCAATCATCACAATCGGCCTCCAAATCATACCAAGCATATATTTCTTGATTATATTCATCCTTGATGTCCACCATAAGAAATATATTCTACATGTTATGCAATGAATCTTGAATACTACGAAAACTATCATTGAGGCCATCTGCAAGGTCATGCAATATGTCATACAATGTGCCACACAACGTGTCATACAATTGGGATTTGAATGCTTCAGTCATTTGTAGAATTTGTTTGAGGTTTTGAGAGGAAATAGCCATCTGAGCACCCTATAAAAATTTATGAACTATATAGTCCTACTACCATCATGAAAAACACCAAAAAATTGAACAATAAATTACTGCAGAAAATCATGGCTTTTTGCGGAAAAACCCTGAAACTGTTGAATTTAAAATGCTCATAACTTTACTTCTTGGATTCTGTTTCGGCTTATTATTTTTTTGAAATTGGGTATTTTCCAAGATGAATTCAAATACCCAATTTTTTTTTCCAAATTAATCTCATAACGCTTTATATATGAACCTGAAGTGCACCGCCCTCTTTTTCTTTCCTAGAAAAATTATGTAAAAAAGAGAAACAAATTCTTCCCTTCTTTGGCCAAGGAAAGTTCTCTAATACCACTTGTTAAGAACCAAATACTTGCATAAAAAATACACCAAAATAGATCCAAGAAGAATATCTGAAAACCACACTTTTATTATAGAAAACCCTTGAGGTAGGGAAATACCATACAATGGATCCTATTATGGAAGGGATCCTCTCCTGTTCACTTGCCTCTTCGAGGGGGAAACCTCCTAATGATATTTAGGTCCAAATATGCAAAAATAAACTTGATCAAGGCCTCCAAAGTGATAGCACTTTAGGGCTTTGGAGGTTTGAAAAATTAATAGATCAATTTAATAAGCTTGACAAATGAAAAGTAAGAGAGTAGTACCTTAAGTTTCTTACTTCAAACATTAATTAGGCATGCAATTTCATAATCTCATATGAGTAAGAAAACCATACCATAACCATTTAGACAATGAAAAAGTAAAATTCACTTAGTTTCACCAAGAATATTCCTGCAAAACAATGCTAGATTATACTCTAATAAATTGATCCAAGTTCCAAAAACAAGTCTTAAAAGAGATGTGCCTTCCTTATTTCATTCAATAACTCCATAGTAGGGAGAAAATTTTATTCCCCTTGTCTCCAAGGGACAAGTCATGATGAAAAAATGAATGTACTTTTTTTTATTTATACCAAATTGTGACCTTAATTAACATTTAGGTCTAAAAACAAGGTCGACCAAGCCAATTTACAACAAAAATTTAATTCTGACGCGATCTAAATAAATTTCCATCTAAAATCACCTCCAAGGGTGATGAAATGGCTCTCTAGGGTGATGTTGAGGCCCATAGGTGGAACATTGAGAAAGGTAGATGAAATTCTAGGCTTCCAAAGGCCCAAAACAAATCCCAGACGTGCCACTGCCCTTATGAATGCCTCCAAAATGATAACCCTAGCTCATGGATGATGTCTAGGGACTCCAAAGGCCAACAGCCAAGTGGGAGGAGCATGAAACCCTGGGTATGACTCTTCCAAAGTGCCTCCAAAGGAATTTACCTTCTTCATGTTGATGCAAGTCAACAATATTTTTCATGCCCCTTGGTTGGGGTCTCAGCATCCATCAGTGACATTTGAGCCCCATGAAGGTCTGAGCTAATCATCCCCTTATGCACATCTATCCACTAGGAAAGTTCTTGTAGAGACAACAAGTACTTCCTTTAGGGTTCCATAAGTCACAAGGAATATAGAATGTAAATCACATCTAATAATTAAATCACCTAAGCATGTGCATCAAACCCCCCTAACCCCCAAACAAATGCCCAAAGATGTTAGGCAATTTGAAAAGTTTTGGTTTAGAGAGAGTCTTAAGGTGTCCTATTTAGATAGTCCCCTTTAAGTCTGGGGTGTTTCCCAGGTTGATTCTATTCCAAGTCATGCAAATGTATGACGTTTCATGGGGTAAACCTTTGGGCATGGGGTGTGTTATCACATGCTAATTTTCATTAATTTTTCCAAAAGCATCTTGTCCTTATGCTATATTTCCACTCATATTTTAAAACTTTTTCACCAACTCCGCCAAGCTCCCATCACCTAAATCCTTCACTCAACTAATCATCCAAAATAGTCATGTCATCCATGAGTCAAAAATTTCGCAAATATCCCAAACCTATATCTAGCCTAAATGCTTATCTAAATCCCTCGGTTCCATCACTTCATTCATTATTACCCTTATTATCATATTCTCGTTGAAAATTAAAAATGTTCCTTTTATTAAGCTTAAGCACCCTTATCCTATCCACAAAGTCATATGATAAGCCTCATATGCCCAAAATCCTTAGAAAATGGAAAAAGCATTTATTATTATTAATATAAATATTTTTATATTAAAATATTTATATTAATATTTAATCCAATATTTACTTCTCACATCAAATCATGGGCACGAATCTCAGTTTTTAACATTGAAAAGTCAAAGGGTGGATGGAGAACTAGCACAGAGGTTAATTATTTGAAGGTGGGCTGAGATTTGGACTGTGGTTTTTGGTCGGGGAGACGTGTCCTTACGTGATGCATTTCGGGGGTAAAAGTGAGTGAACTCAAAACCACTTTTCTCTAGCCTGAAATAATAAATGCAACCATTTATCATCTGGGTTTATGTGTGGCATAATTTCCATGAGTGTGTTTTAATAATAATTATGGAATTTCCAATAAATGAAATTCTTCCTCACGATGAAATTGTTTTACAGAGGTAAAATTCATTTTTTACAAATTAAAGAGATTAATGTTTATTTCCATGGAAAATAATTAAATGGGAAGATGCACATGAAAAGAATACTTGGACAATTTTTTATCCAAAGGTTTTACAGAAGTAAATGAAGAAGCTTAAGAGTATTTTACCAAAGATGGTAACCAAGACATGGTTTTCAAAACCATGGGAAACAAACCAATCAATGGTTTTCACAGTGAAATGGTAAATTGGAAAAAGCAAGACACAGTAAATGTTTTTCACAGTAAAATGGTAAATTGGTAAAAACAAGACATGGTTTTCAAAACCATGGGAAGCAAGCAATAAATGGTTTTAAAAAAAATGGGAATGAATTAAATTATGAAAAATTAATTCTACAAGATAGAAAAATATTTGGGAATTATTTTTATTCAAATATATTATTCCCAAGTATTTAATGAGAATATGGATAAATAGAATTAGATTTGAAAGAGTACAAGTGACATTTCAAAGAGAATGTGGCAGAGGAAGGAGCTGAAGCGTTAGAGGAATCGATAGTTGGATCATGAAACGTTTTTTTTTTTTAAACTATCATTTGCAATCATTGTACTTAGTTTTAGAAGCTAAAACGTTTTAGTTCAGCTATTGTAATCGATTTCTAACTAAAGGAACTCGAATCGTATAAGTATTAGAATTTCCCAATGTATTAATGGTGGACAAAAGTGTAGGGCATAGTTCTAGTTGTTCTGAACTCTATTTTAATTTTTTGGAGCTGAATTGAATACATACGCAGAATCTTTTGAAGTCTCTATAAAAATATTCTAATGGTGGTGATATGAGTTTTGTCTTCTCTCATTGTATGTATTTCTTGTTTTCTTTAATTCCATTTACACTATCTTCTGTTTAAATTGAATAGTCAAAGGACCAGAATTCATCTTGTGGTGCTCACGGCTAAAGAAATTTAAACTGTATGTATTTCTTCCTAACTAATTCAGAATTTATTTCATTAATGCTTTGATGTAGTTACTTGTTTTTCCCCTTTCCTCTTACACTCTCCAAATTTCAATTTACAACTCAGATTCATTGCCTCATTTAGCCTTTATCCTCTGGAGAGTTCTACTAACCAATCATTGTTTCATTCACTTTCAGAATTTCGACTCCATAGCCCTGAGTATCCCTCCTCTTCTTGGCCAACAAAATTAAAAATAAAAATAAAAAAACAAACTAAATCTAGCCACTGATTGCTAAATAAATATCAAGTGACACAAGAGCAGGCTAGTACCCATCTCTAAAGTTGCTTGAAATAGTTACCTCTACTGTTTTTCTATCAGCCAGACAAAATTTACAGAGTGTTAACATTTTGGAGCTATTGTCGGGGAGTGAAGGTGAAATCCTCCCTGGGAGAAACGAAAAGTTCAGATCTGAGTACTAATGGTGAAGAGTATTCAGACACAGATAGGTTGTACATCATTCACCTGGCGACTCCATTTTCAAGAATCTAGAATTCAAAATTTGTATGGCGACTCCATTGTCCAAAGACTTAGTAGCCTAAATATTTTATTGATGACTCCACTACTTCAATATGGATTACATATCTATAAGGTATGATCCAATGAATCTCTCTCATATTCCTAGCTTTCCAAATCGTATTCCTCACATAGATTAGAAAAAATATTTTCCTAAATTCGAAGATGGGAAAGGAAATGATGTTGCCTTGCACTTGATTAGATTTCACATGCACATATGTAAGTTGGGGGTTGAATTTCATGAGGATTTTTTGATGAAAATGTTTATGGCTACTCTAGAGGGGAAAGCAAGATTATGGTACGAAGATTTAAAACCAAAAATCTTACACTCTCTTAAAGATTTACATATAACATTCTTTAATCATTATGGAGAATTTGATCCTTCATTCTTGGTGTTTGAAGATTGTTGTGAATTTTGTCAACATTTCATTAAGTACCTTGAAAATGTTTTCGGTGATGAAGAGTGTATGAATGATGAAATCATAGAATCCCTTTATGAATATTCATCCCAACAACAAATAGTAGCCCCTCCTTTGGATGAAGTTGAAGTTGATCAAGAAATTATTGTTAAAATTCATTGTCCTTCTCCTAAACTTGATGAAGATATTCAACAAGACAAAGTGTTTCAAAGTTGTCTTTCTTCCCCTATGAATGATGTGGTTGTTTAAATTCTAAGTGATCCAAACATGGATGAGGTTTCTAAAAATGCATCTATGGATACTTGAATAAGTGAACAAACAAATTACATAGAGTTTCAGGAAAGCAACAAAACAGTGTATGCCACTTTCCAATCAGAAATACAGAAAGATAATGAAGAGGCAATTGTTTTATTTGATTCATTTGAAAATCATGGTTTTGAAAATGCATCCATGGGAACTCTAGACTTTGAAATAGTTCATGATGTTAGCTTTTCACATTTACAAGAAGATTATGAACAAGAAATTATTCCCCTTCATTCATTTGAAAGTCAAAATGGCAGTCCTCAAGCAAATTTCCAAAAGTTTAATAAAACCAAATTAGAATTGTTTGATGAACAAGAGGATAGCCTTGAAGAACATAATATGGTTGTCATATTTGAAGATGTTCAAGAATGTATGAATGTTTTTGTTGATATGCATGGAAGATTAGCCAAAACTATTGCTTCCATTTCATTTGAACATGTTCTCAGAACTGAAGAAATAGAGCAAGAACAACAAAAATTTATGAAATAGGCTTGTCTTTTTGTTTTTGTTCATCAAGAAGAAATCATTTTTCATGGTTTTCAAGATCCTATGGCCATCCTGTTACAGTCATCAGTGAAGAAGGAAGTTGTTTTACTCATAAGCTCATATTTTGGATTCAATTTTTGTTTCCAGTTGTTATCTTTTACATTTGTTTGCCTACTTAAGAAAAATGTGAGCAGAGGACAATCGGGAAGCCAATTACTTGATTGGTTGCATTGGCAGTTTAGAAGCACTTGATTGAGTATTCATTTCATCATTTTTATAGTAGATAGGAGTGTGCGAATAATCTTGTTGGTCAAACATTTTTGAGTTTGGATTTTCGATAATGTGTACAGTCGGATTTTATTCAATGTTCAGTATCCAGTTGAGAACAATGTGTAGAATTTGGTTTTTAGCAGACACCGGTGACAGGTCGGAGCAGGGTACACACACATGTTTTGGGAGCAACCCAATGGATCAAACATCGGGTCTACGAGTTCTTTGATACCTCACTGGGAGGATAGCATGCCTATTTGGAGCCAATGTTATCACATGCTAATTTTCATTAATTTTTCCAAAAGCATCTTGTCCTAGTGCTATCTTTCCACTCAGGTTTAAAAAAAACATCACCAGCTTCGACAAGATCCCATCACCTAAATCCTTCACTCAAATGATCATCCAAAATAGTCATGTCCTCCATGACTCAAAAATTTGACAAATATCCCAAACCTATATCTAGCCTAAATGCTTATCTAAATCTCTCGGTTCCATCACTTCATTCATTATTGCCCTTATTATCATATTCCTGTTGAAAATTAAAAATATTTATTTTATTAAGATTAAGCGCCCTTATCCTATCCACAAAGTCATGTGATAAGCCTCATGTGCCCAAAGTCCTTAGAAAATGGAAAAAACGTTTATTATTATTATTATAAATATTTAATCAAATATTTAATTCATAGCCTCACATCGAATCATAGGCAAGAATCTCAATTTTTAACATTGAAAATTCAAAGGGTGGATGGAGGGCTCACATACAAATCGAGTAAAGAACTAGCACGAAGGTTAATTATTTGAAGGCGGGCCGAGATTTGGACCGTGGTTTTTGGTTAGGGAGACGTGTCCTTACATGATGCATTTCGGGGGTAAAAGCGAGTGAACTCAAAACCACTTTTCTTCAGCCCAAAATAATAAATGCAACCATTTATCATATGGTTTATGTGCGGCATACTTTCTGAGAGTGTGTTTCAATAATAATTGTGGAATTTCCAATAAATGAAATTCTTCCTCACAGTGAAATTGTTTTACAGAGGTAAAATTCAAATTTTACAAATTAAAGAGATTAATGTTTATTTCCATGGAAAAGAATTAAATGGGAAGATGCACGTGAAAGGAATACTTGGATAATTTTTTATCCAAAGGTTTTACAGAAGTAAATGAAGAAGATTAAAATTAATTTATGTCAATGTTTCATGGAAACCTGTACAAGAGATCTAGCTAAAGCAAGTACAAACAAACATTATCAAGAAAGGAAGAGAGATTCAATATGGAAGAATGAGAAAATATATTCACACTACTCCAATGAGTTGATGATTGATACATAGATCATGATCAATATGATTACAATGAATGAGTGGAATACATTCATATATAGGGAAAAGCATTCCATAATTAAGAAAAGAAACCAAACAATTAGATTTCATTAGGAATGCATGCATGCATAATAGTGATGGTAAAAATAGAAAGTCTAAAATAGAACTACTCAGTTAACTCCCATTGAAATAGTGTTTCCAAAATATAAATTTCTCCAACACCCCCCCTAAACATCACTATGGAACAAAAAATGAGTCCTGTCTACTACGCCATTTTAGGTACTCATGTACAATGCAAATAATGAACACTAAATAAAAGTGAGGAAAGAGTGAAAAACACGTGTGAACAAAACCCCCCCTCAAAAGATAATGTATCAAAAGAACAAAATGACAGCTACTAGGAAATTGTGTTATTCACTGCAAGACGATCCCACAAAGTCTAAAACTTATGCTCATTGAAAGTCTTCGTGAAGATATAGAAATCTTTATGGATCTGATGAAGTCCTTTGGCAACCTATCTAGCCTTGTACCTCTTGATCCTGTGGACCCATCTACACCTGAAAATATTCCTTTCTGGTGGAAGTGGAACCAGATTCCAAGTCTGGTTCTATAGGAATGATTCATACTCCTTCTACATGGTTTCTTGTCATAATGGATTTCCCACAACCCTATTGTAGTTCTATGGATCAGTAGATTGAACCATATAGCAATGCATGAGCATCACAGGTGCTATAGTGGGAAAACCCCTCTATGGACTACACCAGGTTTCTAAAGTGCAGGTAGAGATAACTGTCTAAAGTATCCTACTTTTAAACAATTATCCTGTCACTACCCCACAATCATACATAAAAGACAAAGTATAGGGATCCAGTAGGCATACCTTAAACTCTACGTCTGGTGTCGATCCCTTTGTGCTTAGTTGTTTCTCGACTACAGATCTCCTCCCAAGGCCAACCTGCATTCATCGAAAGACAAACAAGAAACTACAATCATGCATTCTATATAAGGATTAGTGGGTTAGATATCATAACAAAAAATGTAAGCAAATCATAAAGATTTAAGAAATCATTTGGCGAGACGGAAAAAGTATTTCTTTATATTAATCTCACAAAAGTCGCTTACAATATGAAACCAACAACTGCTCCTTGAAAATCCTGGGATCCTCTTCACCATGCACCAACTATTTCCATGTACTCTTCTCCTCTCCAGTTCTATCTAGGGAAATGGTAAGGTTTTGCAATGAAGGAATAAGGATTTCTGGCTCAAACTCACAATGTGGTTGCAAAATATTGGGGCAAAGGGGGAATATTGAAATGGACAGAGTTTCTATTCTCTCGTGCTTATTTTTGGAATGGGGCCCCAACACCTTCTTTTATAGGCCAAAAGAGATAGTAACAATTGGGGTGATTGGCTATGGGTCGTCAAATGGTTAGGTAACGGCCCGAAAACTCGTATCCCTTTGCAATTTTCATTTTTCGCTCTTTTTGTGAGTGTACACGGGCTATAGTGGTGTAGCAAGTGTGTGTATGTGGGCAGTAGTGATGTAGGGCATGTATGTAAATGTATTGACCTGCACAGAATGTATCTAGATAAACAATGATACACACATTTGCAGAGAGAATTGGAAAAAGAAGAAGAAGGAGAGAAAGAATGGAAAGAATTCTCATTAACTATTGTGAATAATGAATAATTTACACATGATATACTCTGTATAACTCAATGAGTTTGACTTGAGGTGAACCAAGTCACCATAGTGGTGGTCTAGAGTGATCTGGACACACACCAGTAGTTACAGGAGTGAACTGTCACCTATTCTAGTCTCTCAGGCAGTTACGGGAGTGAACTGCCACCTAGTTGAGTTAACTAGTCAACTAGTCTTCAGTTAACTGACTGAACAGAAATTAGTGAGGAGTTAACTCAAGGAATCAAGGCTAATGTGCCACTTTGGTGATGATACCAAGGCAAGGTCAAATTATCATGGTGATGATCTCAATGTTGCATGGTGATGATCCCAATGCAACATCTAAACTCAACTCAACTAGTCAAACTAAAGTGTGAACTGAAAGAGAATATTCTCCAGGTGGAATACTCTCTCCTAAAATATAGGAGACTAGATAATGACTAATTATGACTAATGAAAAAATAAAAACTTACGAAAAAAAAATCCTAGGTGTGTGTGAAGTAACTCCAATACCCCCCCTGAACATCATTATGGTGAAAATAAAGATTGGGTCTTGGCAACAAGGCCATGTTAGGTACCCAAGTACAAAAGATACACTAAAAATAAAGTGAGGAAAGTGGGAAAATCTCATGGGAAAAACCCACCCTCAAGGTACAATGTATGTAAAAAAGAAGAACTACAGTTGCTAGGCAACTGTGTCCTTCACTCCAAGACGACCTCGTAGAGAATGGAATTTTTTCTTAGTGAAGGTCTTGGTGAAAATGGATGTCGTTTGTTCTGCTGAAGGATGGAACTGTAAGTTGATGATCCCCTCGTGTACCAAGTCCCAGATGTAGTGCATGTGGATCTTGATGTGCTTCATCCGCTACCTCTGAACTGGATCTCTGTAGAACTTCAGAGTGCTCTGGTTGTCACACTAGCTGACAATCGGCCGATGAAACTGAATGCCCAACTCAGTGAGAAAATGTTGTAGCCACATAGCCTGAATGGTTATGTTAACTACCCCTCTGTACTCTACCTCAATTGAATATAGAGCAATGGCAGCTTGCTTCTTGCTCGACCAACAGATAGGCCCGGAACCAATACTGAGTGAGTAACCAAATGTGGAATTGCGATCAATGTTATCGCTAGCCCAGTCAGAATTAGTAAACCCAATGAGATCTAACGTAGATTCTGTTACATAATGAATCCAAAAGGTGACGGTGCCCTATATGTATCAAAGGATACGCTTTGCAGCTTTCCAATGTAGCTCATGCGGCTCCTGCATGAACCTGGAAACTGCACCAACTGCATATGAGAGGTCTGGTCTGGAGTGTGTGAGATACAACAAGCTCCCCACTAGCTATCTATACAGTGTGATGTCAACCAGTGGAGTCTCCCCGCCATCCTCAAGTTTGACTCCTGATAGGAAAGGAGTTGAAGCAGACTTGCAGTCTATCATGTGAAATCTCTCAAGGACATCTCGTGCATGCTTGTCTTGAGACAGTTTGATGCCTGATGCATCCTGACTGATCTCAAGTGCAAGGAAGAAGTGTGGCGGACCCATTTCCTTCATCAAAAACCTATCATGAAGAATCCTCTTGACTGTAGAAATCGTTGAAGTCGAGCAACCGGTGATCAACAAATCATCGACATACAGAACTAAAAGTAGAAGTGAATCAGCCGTCTTGAGCATGTATACATTCAAGTCTGATTTACAACATACAAAGTTCTATGAAAACAAGTAGGAGTCCATCTTGGCATACCATTCCCTCGGAGCCTGCTTGAGGCCATAAAGTGACTTCTTCAGTTGACAGACCAAAGATGAGTCCTGCATAAATCCCTGGGGCTGCTCCATGTAGATATCCTCAGAGAGATCACCATAAAGAAATGCATTCTTCACGTCCATCTAATGGACTTCCCATCCCTTGGTTGCCGCAATGGCAAGTGCCAATCGTATGGAATCCATCTTCGCTACTGGAGCGAAGGTCTCATCATAGTCAATACCATGAACCTACTGAAAGCCTTTGGCGACAATCCCAGCTTTGTATCTATTGATCTATCCATCTACTGCGCTCTTGGTCCTGTGGACCCATCTGCATCTGACAAGTTTCTTCCCAGAAGGAAGGGGAACCAGATCCCAAGTCTAGTTCTCATTGTACTCCTCCTGCATGGCAGATTCCTAAAAAGAATTTCTAGCAGCCTCGCCATAAGACTGTGGATCTAAAGACTAAACCAAGAAAAGATGTCTGGAAGGCAATGGTTTAGTTAAAGTGAGTGCAATAGGAGGCTCCTCAAAATAAAATCAATTCCTCCTAGTATTGGATGGATCACCAATGAGATCCCCTACATCCTGAAGAGTAGTCTGTGCCCACTTGGGCCTCTACTCAAGCTCTGCGACTGCATCTGGATATTATTTCTCTGCATCTGACTGTACTGACTCTGAATCTGAATCATCTGAGTCCTCTAAATCAGAACTCTCATCTAAATAAGAGTCAGCATGTGCATGCGGCTGCTGAGGTACATGCGAGACACTTTACTCGAATTGGACACTACTCTCAATTATGAGCCGGTCCGAGGAAATATCAATAAGTTGATATCCCTTCACACCATCAGGGTATCCAAAAAAAATGCACTCAATGCTCTATGGATCAAGTGCCTTCCCCTTTTTAGAGGGAATGTGGGCYCATGCATGAGAACCAAAAATGTGAAAGTGGTTCACTTCTAGTTTGGGGCCGCTCCAAGCCTCGTAGGGGGTCTTATCCTTGACATATATATGGGGAGATTTGTTTTGRATTTATCTTTCACAGTTAAGTGCTTCAGCCCATAGTCTCTGTGGTAGTKACTTTGCATGCAACATGCAAGATGCCATCTCCTTTAGAGATCGGTTTTTCCGCTCAACAACTCTGTTTTGTTGCGGAGTGTAGGGAACTGTATGCTGCAACTGAATCCCTGCCTCATGGAAAAGATTGTGGATCTCATGATTCAGATACTCTCCCCCATTATCAATTCATAGGACTTTGATCTTCTTTCTGGATTGTGTCTCACCCAAAGCTTTGAAATATTTGAGGTGTTGAAAGACCTCAAATTTTTGCCTGAGAAATTAGATCCAAGTAAAACATGAGAAATCATCAACAAAAATGAGAACAAACCTCGCTTTGTTGATGGATGGATGTGGAAAAGGACCCATAAGGTCACTGTGGATTAGATCTAAAGGTGCAGAAGCTCGGTGAGACTTTCCCTTGTTGAATTTCTCTTGAGGGTGTTTTCTAAGAACACATCCCTCACATGCGCCCTTGGATAAATGGACGTCTGGTAGACCATCAACTAATCTGTGCTTGCTAATATGTGGCATGTAACTGAAATTAAAATGTCCAAACCTTTCGTGCCATACCCTACTACTTTCATCAGCATGAGTAAGCAGTAAAGCAGAATCAGGTTCAATGAATTCAGAAAATGTATACAATCTAGACTAATGATTTACCTCACCGGTAGCAACCCTGGAGTTGGTTTCCATGTCGTATATGTCCACGGAATTTGGTGTGAATATGAATTTCTTTGCGGTGTGGAATTTTTCATCTAATACACGAAGAGAAGGTTGACAGAAATCTTGGGAACATGCAGCATGTTCTCGAAGATTCCGTTGGTGAGTTCAATCCTTCCTTTGCTAGTGACTTTGACAGAAGAGTTGTCCCCCATCAGAATAGGAGGAACTTTGCATGCATACAAGGAAGAATAGACTGCTTATGAGGCAGCCATGTGATGTGATGCTCTTGAATCCATGATCCAAGCATCAGGAGAGGAGTTGATGGCAATCAACGCATGGCTAGAATTGTCTTTCTTGGAATTCAGATCTTCTGAATTCTTCTTCTTTACACTCTCGAGGATGCGATCTCCAAGGTTGTTTTGCTGAAGTATCTAAGACATCAGATCTATTTTTTTTTCATGCATGTGGATTCTGAATGGAATCCTTTGTGACAGTATGTGCATTTCTCTCCTTTTCTTCCCTTTTCTTCTTTGGATCCGGAGGCATCAGTGAAGGGTTTTGTGTACCCTTCCTTCTTCGTATGTGCATGAGATTTCTGCTTATATTTGTCTTTATATTTATGATATTTCTGGCTAGCATCATGCACAGTGAGTGCATGTGCCCTTGGGCCTTTGATTGTGCCCATGTTGATGAGCTTGGTTTGCTCTTGTGTCAGGGATTCGATAAAGTCCTCAAGAGAAGGCATCTTCTAGGTGGCTCCAGAGGTGAATCTGACAGTATGGAATGTGGATATGAATACAGATAATTCAATTCCAAAATTGGAGAGAATGGTGATAACCATTTGTTTCTCCTCCTTCAATTTATCAACCCCGCAAGCTTTGAGTTGCAATGGTAAATCCTTGAATTTTGTAAATAAATCTTGGATATTCTCAAATATTTTTGGATCCAATGTGAGCAGCTCCACCTCTAGCATGTGTCCCCTCATCTCATATTGTTTTCCAAAGATCCCTTCCAATATGGTCCAAGCTTCATTGGGAGTCTTACAGGAAGATATATGAAAAAGGAGATCAGGAGAAATAAGACTGCAAATTGTTTCGAGTGCCTCATCCATGCGATTTAAGTACTTGGATTTTTCTATGGTTGATGTCAGTTTTGTATATGTATTCATGGTTAACCTATACAACCCTCTGGATCATATATCTATGTCTATTTTCTCCTTCCATGCAAAATAGTTGTAAGGTGTAAGAATGAAATCTTTTTGGAATTGCATCTTTTTGGAATATTCTCTCCTAAAATATAGGAAACTAGATAATGACTAATTATGACTAATGAACAAATAAAAACCTTAGGAAAAATAAATCCTACGTGTGTGTGAAGTAACTCCAACAACGTACACCTTCAAAACAATTGTTTTTTAGAAGAGTTATTCAATGATGGCTTGGCAAAGATAGCAAGTAGGATGGCCTAATGCCAAGTATGCATGTCTAGTGAAATTTAGGGTTATAACAAATTCCCCCTAATGTGTGAGGTCAAAAGAGCATCTGATGGATGAAATACATTACAAATATTCACTAACGTATGAAGCGAGTGAGCCCAGAGACCATAGTTTAGAAGGTTCCATCTGCAAAATAAAAATTTGTCTCACCGAGGTGGGCATACCCATGATCGGGATGATATAAAATCATGGCTGCCGATCCAATACACTGCAGATCCATGTTATATAACTATATAAAGTGTAGCCATGATCAATACACAGCGGATCTACATCTCAAAATCAAAAGATATACATGTATAGTATCCATCTTCAAGAATCCAATGACGCCTGATGGTTGGATATGAGGTCTTCAGAGCTCGAGAAACAACTTTAAAATCTCCAAAACTCGGGTAGGAGTGTAATATCAATGTACGACTTCACTACCCAGAGGTCTTCGATATCTTGTCGGGAACAGACAAGAGGATCTTGGTGATCATGTAGAGAACTTCATTGATTTTGAGCAAGGACTTGATTGGACTTTTGGGGTGGTCGGGCATGAGGAAAAGAGACAAATTTCATAAGGCACGACTCGATTTTAGTAAAACTTCCCAAGGACAAAAGCACGAAAAAATATGAGACTCGGGCAGCATGGCATTGAAAAAATTTCATGATGTAGGAGGTAATGCGAACTCTCCATATGTTTGGATGGATAACCAAACAGAGGAGGAAATGACTCTATGTAACGAGAACAAATTACTAAGTTCATATTGGATCCTAGAGCTTGACAAACAAACAAAAGGATGTGCTTTGTTCAAGGGTGACTCATTGTGTTGTCAATAAAAATAAAATACTTGTCCCTTCCTCTTTTGGGGGTATATTTGATTTTTTCTTCTTTTTCAAAAAATTTGGGAAGCTTGAAAAAGAATAAAATAATGCTACGTTACAAAGGAGGAACAAGTGTCACAGACATACTATTTCCAAATGCAAGGAACACATTGATGCTCAGAGCAAGGGGACATATGCAGGAAAAGGACACTCAGGAAAAATTCTCCATGGGTCAAGGTGTCAAGACGCATAGGCAAAGTGCTACAAAGATTCTGTATAAGGCATGCTTCAAATGGTTCAGTTGAGAGAAACATGGAGATGACATTAGGCCAAAGACGCAGGGTTGCAAATGAGATTAATGAGACACAATGATAACGTCCTTTGATGTAATTTTAATGAGCCCATAGAAGGTAAGCTCAAGATTTTTTCATTTTTAGAGAGTCTGAAAAAACATAAAAGGAGACTACATTTTTCGAAGGTAGTCTAGTCGGTTCAAAAAAGGGGTAAACTAGCACCGAAAATACGTCTATTCAAAACCATTTTAACGAGTGTGACAAAGACAAGATCACTCGACAATATTTTCATATTTAAGGTGGCTGAAAAGAGCTTAACTATGGACTCCGTAAGGGATTTTCTTCTTTGACCAATTTAACGAGTGTGAAAAAACAAGGTCACTCAACAATATTTTCAATTTTAGGGAGTCTGAAAAGAGCTTAACTATGGACTCTATGGGAGTTCCTTTTTTGTAAATTTAGTCCCTCGTGCCTGAAAAAGGGTTAAATTTATACCTGAGAATATTCTTCTAGAGAACCGAGGCTCCTAGAGTATACCTTTGTTCGTACATTTGACTATCCAGACCGAAAAAGGGGTAAACTACCGCCGGACAGACGTGCCTTCGAATTTTAGTTTGGCGGGCGTGAAGGGAAACAAGATCGCTCGACAATCTTTTCATGTTTAGAGGGTCTAAAAAGGGATTAAAAGAAGACCCATTGTTTTGGGAGTCCCAAGGGTGAAACCGAGAGTGATAACATATCAGACATGTGAAGGCCCAAACTCGTAATCAAGATAGGACTAAAAGGACTCCCAAGCCTAAAATCACTAGCAACGACATGGACACCGAAATGCAACTAGGATCTACCTAGGTCATCCATGTGAAGGTACGCTCTACCACTAAATTAAGACACTTCAAGAGAAGCAATGATGGTTATGTGTCGCAACTCAGTGGGGTCAATCCTATGGAAAAGAGAAAAAGACAACGAGATGCAGAAAGTAGAGGTGGAATCCTTACTTAGATGCAAAAATTTGGAAAAACGAATCTTTACCAAAAGACCTTTTAAAAATGACGCAACTCTCAAAAAGTTTCCCAATACCTAAAGTAACATGTATCGTAACATCCCACAAGAAAATAAAAAACCATACTAAATGATTTTCAAGCTAGAAAAAATGACAAAAGGGTCCAAAAAATGACAAAAATGGGCTAAAAAGTCTATAAATAGAAGTTGGCAGCTCATTATTGCCATTGTAAATTGAGAATTGACAAAAAGGTCAAAAACACCCCTTTTCCAAAAAAGTTGATTTCGGGAGCTTCAGTGGACGAAACAAACTTCCACTTAGACCAAGTAAGTACAGACTAGCCCCTCTTACATTTTCATTCTTCTTTTTTGCATTTCATTTTGTTTTTCGGGGGGGCGTTGAACTTTAAAGAGGTCATCCCTACATGTACACGAGTTGTCCAAGCACATCCTATGTGTGCACACAGGCAGAAGATAATTTTCCCACGTACACACGCAACTATCGCCAAGACAGCCTGTGTGTGCAAACGGGTAGAAGATAATTTGCCTGTGTACACACGCAACTATCGCCAAGATAGATAGTGTGTGCATGCGAGTAGAAGATAATTTGTTCGCATACACACGTGACTGTTGCCAAGATAGCCTGGGTACACCCTCCAATAAGTGGAAAAAAATAAAAAGCAAGAGTTAACTCCCTATGACTTTGTCATTTTGCAGGATGTATGTTCATTGGAGAGAGAGGGAGCATGAGGACATTGATTTTTTGGTCTCAGAAGACCCTGTTGTTGTCGTTGTTTTATCACAACATGGGTTGTTAAAATTCTTCTAGTGTCTGTTCATGAGGGCACAACCAAGGTTGGTGAATGCTTTGATAGATTACTGGCATCCTGATGCTGAGGAATTTATGCTCGAGGGGCATTTGTTGACTCCAATGACTGAAGAAATTTACTTCCTGACTAGTCTCTTGAGGAGAGGTGATCCAGTCAAGTTCCGCACTTTTCCCCCAGGCCTCACAATATTGAGGAGTTGATTGGAATCCATTGCGAGGCTGATACTGAGAAAGTAGGTTCTTAGGTACCTATACACAATATCGGAAACCTATCACTGAAAGTGATAGTTCTACTCATTGGGTGGATCACTAGATCTATGGATTTACATCAATCCTCCCGGGCGCACATGCATTGTGTAGTGCAGTTCTTAAATGCACATATTTTTTACTAGAGTACAACCATGTTGGATTGCATGAAGAGAGAACTAACAGAGTGTTGGATACAGTAACACAAAAACTTCACGTTAGGGACTATTTTATGTTCCTTTTTCTTTGAGAGGGTACCCAGTCTCAGTCCTCGAGAGACGATACAAGGGCACGTGGCCTCTCTCCCAGCATTATGAAAATGGGCAGCTTTGTTGCCGTGATAGGTGGGAGGGAGGACCATCGAGGCCTTTGATGATAAATTTTTTGACTGGTAGTATCGACAGATTCCGGCTATAAAGGATTACCCCTATGATGGGATTGACTTCTCTAGGGATCCTAATATGCCCGTACCTCCCAGAGTAGAACGAGGAGAGCTAGGTATGTTTTTTTTTCAAAGTTATTTAATTTTTATTTATTTTTATATATATCATTTTTATGTGTACAAGAGTATCTGAAAATTACGTATCTGTTATGTACAAATGTGGGACCAGTGTGTCCAACACACTTCTCAAGGACTAGGCAGCGTCCTCGACCAGAGGCAGGACCAACAGCAACAGCAATAGCGGGGGGGCCTCCAGCCGAAGAGGCTAAGAGAGTATTGAGACGGGTGGAGTAGAACCTCACTGCGCTCACTCGTACATTCCCTATGGCAGAGATTGAGGATCTCCCACCGTCAATGCAACCTCATTTAGTTGGGGTGCCACGGACCTGGGTCCAACTCTTCCAGCGTTTGGTGAACATCATTGTTTACTACGATAGGGCCAATAGGCCCCACCCTTAGCTAGGCTGGACTACTTATGTGCCGAGGCCACCTTTTGTATATTTTTGAGGGCATAAGCCCTGTGAATCTTACTGGACATATTTTTGAGGTGCTTACGCCCACCCATGTACTCTGATATTTTTGATATATATATGCATATTTACATCTTTTTAATTCTTATGGATTACATTTATTTTACAAATGTATTTACATGTGCGTGTGTGTGCTTTTTCTTATATGTGTGAAATATGCCAATCTAATACATGATTAGCTAGAGTATATGTGATTTGATTCAATCTCCTAGGAACATAGATAAACGTAATGTAATAAAAGCTTCATTCTAAGAGATGTACCCTAAGGAAACGTCAGTGTAGAGTAGGATGGTAAATGTGGTAAACCCCATTTAACTGGGACACAACCAGTTGAGCGTCTAAGTATACCCAAAGGTGAGAGATACCATGCAACAAAACATCACGAAGAAACTCTAAGACTGCGTTGTATTCAGAGACATTGTTTGTGGCGTCACCTAAACAAATACCTCATGAAGATAGCAACTCACCCTGGGGTGTGAAAATCACCCAAGCTAAGAAATAAAGTCTCCGAGTGTGTTGGTTAGCACCATCCGTGAACCCAATGAA
The DNA here is from genome assembly GCA_000966675.3 of Picea glauca. NCBI lineage: Eukaryota > Viridiplantae > Streptophyta > Pinopsida > Pinales > Pinaceae > Picea > Picea glauca. The sequence continues at coordinate 147,998 of JZKD02S0730520.1, read as the reverse complement.
CACCTCTGATTCACTTGACATCTGCCACAATGAAAAAGATGACATCAAAAAAAAAATGACACGTCCATAAAACCAAAAGACAAAAATAGAAAGAAAATGTATAAGAACTATACATATGTACAAGAAATCATCCAAGGCGACCCACCTATGAGTAATACTTCTTGAGGTAGAGCCCATTCCTAGGCTCCACCAAATCATTTCCCTCAAAGTCCACCAGAAGATAAGCGCCCTTATTTAGAACCTCCTTCATGATGAAAGGTTCGAACCACATGGGTTTGAACTTGCCTGCCCCCAAGGGATCCTTGTCTTTGTCATAGACTAGGACAAGGTTGTCTTCAGAGAAAATTCGACGATGAATGGACCGATCATACTGACACTTGATTTTTTTTCTATGAGACTCGTTAGCCAAGGATGCATCACGATGCTGCTCATCAAGCTGCTCAAGATATAATAAACGCTCTTCAAGCGGTGAAGTGTCTGGAAATAAATGTACTGCCAACTTTAGAGACAGGATCTGGAACTCTATATGCAAGACTACTTCCAGCCCATAAATAAGTTGAAAAGGGTGAGAAACCAATTGCAGTCTTAACAGATGTTCGGTAGGCCCATAATGCTGAGTACAACATCAAATTCCAATTTGACTTGGCCGAATTGATCATTCATTATAGAATAGTCTTAAGGGACTTATTCATAACTTCCACCTGACCATTCACTTGTGGGTAGTAGGGTGATGAATGTTCTTGCCTCAACCCAAGCTTCGACGTTAACTCGGACATCATTTTATTTTGAAAGTGACTGCCATGGTCAATGACAATCTCTCTCGAGATGTCGAACCTTGCTATTATCTGGTTAAACAAAAAGAGATTTTATGTCTTGTTGTCATCTTTAAAAGTTGGCATAGCCTCGACCCACTCTGTGAAGTATTCTACTTCTACGATGATATAATGGTGCCCCTTTGTTGAAGGGGTATTGCATGTAGCGTAATCAATCCCCCACTTGGGGAAGGGACCAACTCTGATGACGGGAAACATGGGAGTGGGGTGTTCCCTCATCTTCCGAGAGAAGATTTGACATGAGTGGCACTTGTTGATCAATTCAACACAATATTTGATTAATGTCGGCCAAAATTAACTAGCTCATAGAATCTTTTGGGTTGTTTCCAACCCAGACAAATGACCACCAAATGCTTCGGTGTGGAAATCATTAAGCACAATTTATGATTCTTCATGAGTGAGACATCAGCGAAGGATGAAATCTACACCTTGACGATATAGAGTGTCCTCGAGTATGAGATAGTTCTTGGCTTGATGGCATATACGGAGACGCTCATCATGAGAAGCAGAGGTGGGGAACTTCAAATTCTGGAGATATACTAGTATATCTCCATACCAAGGATCCAAAGACACAATTAAAAACATTTATCCTTTAATAGGTGACTCCTCGGGTATAACATCACCTGATTCGACTGGAAGTTCCGAGATGAGTTCCACAAAGACCAACAACTTTTTGGATTTCACCGAAACAAAATCAAAGTCAAATTCCTGGAGGATAACTATCCATCTACTGATCTTTCTGCTGATTACATGTCATGTCAACACGTATTGAAACAGATTCACAATGGAAATGACGGTGGTCTTGCGAAACAAGATGTAATGATGGAACTGTTGGACAGCATGAACTGTTGCCAATGCAAGTTTTTCAACGTGGGAATAATTGAGTTCTAGTCCAACCAAGCCTCGGCTCAAGTAATAAATCATGTATTCTAAGAGAAAATCATCCTCTTGAACCAAGACTATACCGATGGTCGACTCTGCAACGACCAAGTATAATAAGAAATATTTATTATAATTGGGTGGTCAAAGCAGAGGGGCAGACGTGAGGGTCTGTTTCAACACTTCAAATGAGCATTGAGCAGCTTTGTCCCAATGAAAAGGAATGTCCTTCTTCAGTAAATGCATGAAACCTTTTGTGATATCGGCATAGTTTCCGATGAAACGCTGTAAAAATTTCACTTTTCCCTGTACACTTTGAAGTTAAGGGATTGTGCACAGGGGAGGCAACTGAACTATCACCTCAACCTTTAGAGGATCGACCATGACCTCTGTTGTCGAAACTATGAAACCGAGCAGATGACCCGATGTTACACAAAAACTGCATTTGTTTGGATTCAAGCGAATCCGGTAGTAGCGACATCGCTCAAAGATAAGTCGGAGCTATGCAAGATGATCATCTCTCTTACGAGATCGTGATGCTAAATCATCAAGATAAGCCTTGACTATGTGTTTGAGTTTGTGGAAAGAAAAATACATGGCCCATTGAAAAGTAGCTCCAACATTTTTCAGACCAAAAGCCATCTTCCGATAAGCGAATGTACCCCACGAACAAATGAAAGTGGTTTTTTGATGGTCTTCAGGCTTGATCTGTATCTGATTGTATCTCGAAAAACCATCCATGAAAGAAAAGGCCTCACAACCTGTGCATTCATCGACTATGTGGTCAATAAATGGCATGGGGGAATTATCCTTTGGACAGACCTTGTTCAAATCACAGAATTCCGTACATACGTGAATCGTAACCTATTTTTTGTTCATTGGCATGGGATTTGACACCCATTAAATCAATTGGATGGGGTATATTAAACCAGCTTTGAGTAGTTTCTCTACTTCATCCTTAATAGTTCCTGCTTTCTTAGGATTAATCGAATGAAGCTTTTGTTGGACTGGCTTGGCATTAGGATATGTCATGATTTCATGTTCGATGATTCTTGGATCTATGCCTCGCATTTCAACGTAAGAATAAGAAAACAAATCACGGAATTATTTAAATAAATCCATGTAGATTCAAATCTCCTCGGGGGAGCAGTCCGCTCCGACGAACATATTCTCCATGACGCCAGGGGTTCTAGAGATATCAATAGGTATAATTTTAGTGATGGTTGCAATATTTCCTTCAGCGTAAACAACGTGTGTAGCCAAAGGATTGATATGACAAACCCTATCTCCAGTCATAGTCAGAGTGAATTCACTTGCTTCAATTCTTCTTAACTCTGGGAGAAAATAAGATCTGTGATGGAGATCATCCCAGGGTCTGTCTGGACTATTTATTGCCTCGATAATTGCCTCATCTGAGGGCAAGACTAAGTCTAAAGAATTAGTATCAGTGAGGGAAAATTGAGCCCAAATAAGCTCTAGAACCAGATCTAACTCCTGTGCGGGAGTCAGATCAAGGTCGGCAGAATCTTGTTGGACTATAGAGTATGAAAATTCTGTCGCGGATAAAGGCATGGCCATGCCATGGTGAACCGTCCCTTCCATCATGGTTGATGGGGAAGGAAGAGTCCATGGATCATTAAATTAAGTCATGCAAAATGACGATATTTGAAAGATTTCATCCCTAGGCTGGTCGGGGACAGTCGATATGTACTGGACATTGTCGGTCGGAGGTGGGTAATAAAAAGTACCCATGGGCACAAACCGAACCCTATGTTGATGATGTCGGGCTAAGGGTTATCAATCATCGGGACCATCGATACCCCTGATGAAGGGTTAGGACAGGAGAAGGATAACTGATCAATGGACACGATATGGCCCTCGTGTGGAAACAACAAGACCCAGAAAAGGTTCGCGACCACTTACTTCCTAGCATAGGTCCAACTCCTTCCTAACAAGAGATTGTAGTCGAGAGATGCATCGACCACTTCAACTTCGTCACACACAGTCTTCCCCCCTAACGGCATGGGGAAAGAGGGGATGATTCCATGTGGTCAAAACGAACGACTATCGAAAGTGGTAAGAATAGTAGGTGATGGAGACAAAATGGGTTGGCCAATGGCCTTCCAACACGCCAAAGAAATCACGCATGTTGAGGCGCCCTCATCAACCACTATGCGAAAAATGTTTTGAGTAAAAGTTTTCATGGTGTAAGCCACTACTATCTGAAACACCACGTGGTAAGGGAGACGAGGTTTTAAGTTGGACATTTCAAGCATGATCGTTCCCATATTACAAGTCTCAATAGATCCTAAGGAAGATAACAGAGCCTTTCTCTAGGAAGGGCAGCTCTGGAGGACTTCTAAAGTAGATATTTCACAAGGGGTTTGAGACAAATCCTCGACCACGGAGTATTCTTTTACAGCCCTTTCATTTGGGTTGTGGGAATATTTCTTGAACGCACCTTTTGGGATGTGTGTCTTTGTTTCACCCAACTTCTTCTCAATCTGGAGAGGAAGAGGTGGGTTTCCATCTTCTTTACCCTTCTCATAGGTGTTTGTCATTCCATAATCACGTGTCCTAGTTGTTATATCAATGCTACCTTTCATCATGTACACATTCGCGGACGAAGTATTATTCGAAGACGAAGGTGGTCCCTGACTGCCCCCTTCCGCGCTCGAAGATGCTTGAGTTAAATTCTACCCATGTGGAAATGGGTTCATTAACACGACAGGTTGTTGATGTGTCAATAACTTCTGGGCCTCTACAAGCCGAGGGCACTGGTGAATTGGATGGTCTTCCATGCAAAGATTACATGGATACTTCGACTCCTTCTTTTCTGTGTTTCCCCTGCCAACATTATTGGTAGGTTTCTTATCCCCCTTACCCCTCTTTTGTTGTTTCTTCTTTCCATCAGGCTATTGGGTGGCCTTTGGGTTTTTTTATTACACACTGTGTAAATCCTACGTTTGAGTAAGGAGAATAGTCAAACCAGTGGTCTGGTTGGTCGTTTTCTGATGTATTGACAATTGATGCAATTGATTGGATAGTTTATCAACGAGATTTGTTTGCATTGAACCAACAATACCATTAGCATGTGGTCTAGATCTCTGTCTGGTCTTGTCAAGTATCGACCTCGGTGCATATGGAAACACTTCGTAAAGTAAACTAGACTAAGAGTATATCAGCTCTAGTTGTTGAGCTCTCATTATTGCTTCTTCTTCTTAAAAGACCCCCGACGTTGCGACATATTTAGATAAATGTGGTACCAAAGACTTAAGGAACCACTCAAACAAGAATGCTAGTGGGAATGGTACTTTTATAAAACTCTTCCGACGTATCCATTCTCGGATGTGATTTGAGATATGGTCTACCTTTGTCTGCTCAAAGTTGGCCAACAACTCGGTGCCGACATCATATCTCATAGGTAATTGAAAATGGTTTAAGAAAGCCATTGCCAATTTTCCAAAGGTAGAGTATCTTGAGTTATCGAGCTCAATGCACCATTTCGTAGCACTCCCGATGAGAGTGCATTGAAACAAACACAAATGGATGGAGTCATCTCTCAAAGAGTTGGACAAGCACCATAAATGGAAGGTAGTCACATGATCGCCTGGATCTTCATTAGGCTTAGCTTCAAACTTTGGAATTTCTGAAGGAAACTTGGTTGGAATGGGAGGCCAATGCGGATCATGACAGATGGGGTCATTTAATAACCTTGTCAAGTCTGGAAAGTGCAAAGTTGCCAGAAACGGTAATTTGGGTTGTTGATTATAACCAGGGAAAAAGGAACCTGGAGGTTGGTTGGCACCAGGTTGCCAGGAAAAGTTAGGTTGTTGACCAAGGTTCTGGTAATAACCATGGCCATGACCAGCGTACTGATTATGTGCTTGTTGAGACATCATCGGTTGACTCCCATAACAAGACGTAAAAGGTTAGGCGTGCGTTGCATTTCAAGAATTTTGGGAAGGGTTTCCCCCTGCCGATCCAATGGGAATAGATCCTGAGCCTTTCCTGGGGTTCCATTGGCTATGGAAGGGGTTTCCCCCGGTTGGCATCCCTGACGAGGTAACTAATCCCTACCATGGATTCCAAAGTCCTTGTGAGGAAGGAAGTCCTAAGTTTGCCCCCTATGCAGGAATAGTACCCTGCATAGGATTTTCTTGTCCATAGCTGGGGTTGCCCCTGCACAAGACGACAGTTGACGAAAAAGCGTTGTTACCAAATGCATCGAACAAAGAGAACAGTGTCAAAACTACTGGCATGATATAAGAAAGAGGTCCTTGACTACCTTCTCCAAATGAACTATAGTTTATGTTCGGCCCGACGGAGTGTTGGTGAGCACCACCAAGCAAAGGGGACGAAGGAGGTATATGACCCCCTCCGTAAGGGAAAGCATTATAGGGAGTTGAAGTGCCCCCCATGGATCCTTGCAGAGGATTTTCCAAGCTCCCCACCCCTAGACCTAAACTCTATAGAGTGGAGTAGGAAAGGATAGAGTTTGTATCGAAGTCAGGCATCTCGTATGAGAACGGAGGGCCTGTCGCACTCTGGGTAAAAGGAGTAGTGATCGCCATCATAGACAGAATCAAACCATTGCCCGAGGTAGAGGCGGTCGATACCATAGTGGTCTTGACTGGAGAGGGTTGGTTAGGAGGCGAAAAACCCCCTGTAGTGACAACCATAGAGGGAATATGAGGATTCCTTGAATAAGTAGCAACATTTGTCTCCATTGCTACTTGTGACACTACTTGACGCTCGTAAGGTTAAACCTGTAAGATGATGGGCGCCAATAGATTAGTGATCGGATGGTTATACAGACCAAGAGCTTCCACTCTGAGGTTGAAAATGGTTGGTTCCTCCGAAATCAAATGTTCTCCTCTCGGAGATGGTTCGAGCTTAGTTTCTTGTGGCCCAGTCACCTCAAAAGACCCTTTTTGGTCTAGTCTTCACTTTAGCAGTGGCGGGGGTGGCTCCAGATTAACCGGCAGCAGGCCAAGAAGCCTTTGTGACCGGCGAAGCTCCTGATCCTCAAAGGCGTTAGAATATCAATGACACACTAGGGATTTATATTAACATCAAATACCAGTACACACTAGAAAAAGTTCCTATGAGACAAGACAAGCAGATCACTAGCTAGCTGGAAGAACAATTACACCAACCAACACTAGAGAAACTTACCGGTGCAAGTGAAACTCAAATACGGAAGCACACTCCAAGTATACTCTACAAAGCATGGCCCAATTTCTACCCTAGGTACCGTGGTATACCCCTACAATCACCTATGTAAGTCACTAAGATAAAGGAAACTAGGTTTCCAGCGCACAAACAGTCACCAGGCGGGTACAGTCGACATTCAGGTGGACCGCAATGAGAAGGGTATCAAAACTAGAACCTATCAAGGGTATTGAAAGCAAGTGTTTTGGAAGATGACTGAGGACCTCTAACGGATTCAAGACCCACGAAGCTCTATGGAAAATGCGATCAACATAATCCCAAGATAAGCCCTCTATATGCGTTCCCCACTATGCTTGGTCCAGCTTTGGAGGGGTTATCTCTGCTACCTTTCCGCATGCGACCTCGTGTTTAGCCCCTATGTTAGACGGGGGTCCCGAATAAATTTCACGGTTACTAGACTTTCAAGCACTCCCTAGCACAGACTCTTATGTTTGTTTTTGTAGCCTTGAAGAGTTTCCTCTCCAATCCTAAATCAAGGCTCTAGCCTAGACTAAATTGAAGGACCCTACAAACAAAAAGTCTAATAAATTTTAATTAAGCGTTAATTTTAGTGGTTGTCTTAAGTAAAAAAGGAACGGAAGTGAAACCAGTGATGTTCTTTAAGAGACGAAAGAGAAGAGCATAAGATGAAATCGAAAACAAACTAATCCTTCTTCACAAATAAAGATTTTTCAAATTAAACTCTTTCACCAAACTTTTCGTAACTACTTTTCTCATATATTTGAAAAGAAAAACTTAAAACAAGATTTCGCTTGACTAAGAGCTATTTAATGTCCTAAGTATTCAAGTAAAGAACTTAAGAAAACTTTATTTTTTCTTGGTAAATAAAGAAACTAACCTGAATTACTTTTACCAAACAAAGAAATGAATTTTTATTTTATTGTCTTATGCTTCAAAACAAGAAATTTGAAAATGAATTCTTTTCTTTTCTTCTAATGAAAAAAAGGGGAAAATGATGACAATTCAAAACCAAGAAATGAATTATGGCCCATCACAAATCGCAGGGATTCATTGACGATACCAAACAAGCAGATTAGAACAGACTCACAAACTTGTCTAAAAACCCTAATGAAGAAAACACAAGAAATCTTTGATAAAAAGAAAGCTATGTTGATTTCAGACCTAGGCTACAGACTGCTATAACAGAGACCATGGATACATCAAGAAAACCCCTAAGAAGTGTCACTTCTGACATGGAAGAGGATGACTATCTCTTCTTTAAAAAAAAAAGTCTCATCACAGACACTCAACTGAGACTTTAGCAGCCTACTTATGTACGTGGGTTGTCCAAAGGCAGGGCGCGTATGTACGTGTGCAGGCCCACTACAGGATGTGTACACCTATGTAACTTCTCAAAAAAATGAAAACCAACAATCAACCAAACCAGGCAAGGAGTACTAGTATTGAATACCAAAATTCCTTAAAGACTCAGACACTTACAAAAACTCAAAAAGGCAATTAAACCAATTAAAGCACCCAAAAGAATATCCCCAAAAAACCCTGGAGGTTTCCCTAGTACGGTCACAAATTCTGCTATAGAAGGAAAACCCCTCTACAGACTACACCAAGGTTCTAAAGTGCAGGCAGAGATAATCATCTAAAGTCTCCTACTTTTTAACAACTATTCCATCATTACCCCACAATCATACATAAAAGACAAATTATAGGGATCCGGTAGGCATACCTTAAACTCTTCGTCTGGTGTCGATCCCTTTGTGCTTAGTTGTTTCTTGACTGCATATCTCTTCCCAAGGCCAATCTGCATTCACCAAAAGACAAACAAGAAACTACAAGCATGCATTCTATATAAGGATTAGTGGGTTAGACATCATAACAAAAAAAGTAAGCAAATCATAAAGATTTAAGACATCATTTGGCGGGACGAAAAAAGTATTTCTTTATATTAATCTCATAAAAGTCGCTTACAATATGAGACCGACAACTTCTCCTTGAACTTGGTCCTGGGCTCCTCTTCACCATGCACCAAATGATTCCATGTATTCTTCTCCTCTTCATTTCTCTCTAGGGAAATGGCAAGGGTTTGAAATGGAGGAAGAAGGAATTATGGCTCAAACTCACAATGTGGTTGCAAAATATTGGGGCAAAGGGGGAATACTGAAATGGGCAGAGTTTCAATGCTCTCATGCTTATTTTTGGAATGGGACCCCAACACCTTCTTTTATAGGACAAAATAGATAGTAATGGTTGGGGTGACTGGCTATGGTCGGTCAAATGGTTAGGTAACAGCCTGAAAACTCGTATCCCTTTGAAATTTTCATTTTTCACGCTTTTTGTGAGTGTACGTGGGCTATAGTGGTGTAGCAAGCATCTATACATGGGCAGTAGTGGTGTAGGGCATGTACACCTTCAAAACAATGGTTTTTTAGAAGAGGTGTTCAGTGATGGCTTGGAAAATATAGCAAGTAAGATGGTTTGATGCCAGATATGCATGTCTGGTGCAATTTAGGGTTATAACAACAGGTTTTGAAGTTGAAAGTACATGAGAAGGCTCCTCATGCTAAGATTGAGTAATGCTCGAATCCAATGGATTCCCTACAAGGTTTCTTGTTGCCTAAAGTGTGGTCTGTGCCTACTTGGGCATCTGCTAAAGCTTCGGCATTGGATTATTATCTGGATGTACTACCTTCTTATTTCCATGTACAGAATCTAAGTGCATGGAATCATCTCTAATGTCTGAAACTGATGGAAGAACAAGAGTATATGCATGTTGCACTGGAGGTGCATGCAAAGTAGTCTCCTTATGTGTAAGTAGAATAGAGAAGTCATCGTCAGAAAACTTAGTGAATTTATACAACCTTGACTTGTGATCCACCACACCAATTGCAATAATGGAATTGTCATGCATGTCAATTACTGAAACTGAATCTGATGTAAATTCAACATTTTTACCTTTTTGAGTGATCTGATAAAATGATACCAGATTCATAGAAATATTTGGAACTTGTAGAACATTCTCAAAACTTCCATCATGGAGTTCCACTCTCCCTTCTCCTACTACTGCTACTGGAGTATCATCTTCCATGAGAACAGGGAGTCTTGAGCATGGACTCAAGGAAGAGAAAACCTCCTCTTTTGTTGCCATATGATGGGATGCACCTGAATCTATAATCTATGAATCAGATGAGGAATTAATTGCAACAAGAGCATGATGTTACCTTTCTTAGGAGAAGAATTTTTTTCCTTTTGCTTCTTGACTCCCACTGGAATGAAGTTTCCAAGGTTGTTCTGTTGAAGTGCATGTGCCATAAGATCAATTTGTTTCTTCATGCATGTGGATTCTTCATGATTCGGTTTATTACAGTAAGTGCATTGTTTTCCCTTCTTCTTCTTCTTCTTGGAATCTGAAGAGTCTTTGGAACCTGAAGAATCATTAAAGGGTTTGGAATATCCCCCCTTCCTGTTCAGTTTGAATGACCCTTTTCCATCATGCATGGTGAGTGCATGTGCTTTGGGATCTTTCATGAGGCCCATCTGTATGAGTTTTGTCTGCTCTTGTGTAAGACACTCAATGAACTGAGCCAACGTAGGCATTTTCCAATTTGTTCGAAAAAGACATCTGCCAGAATGGAAATTGGAGACATATACGGCATATTTTGGTCCTAGCTTGGACAAGATTGTTAGAATAAGTTGTTTCTCTTGTGTAGACTTATCAATACCACACTCACCCAAGCTTAATAGCAAAGATTTAAATTTAGTAAAAAAATCTTGTATATTATCAAAACTTTTAGGGTCTAAGGTATTCAACTCTACCTCAAGCATATGACCTCGCATTTCATCCTGTTTTCCAAAGAGTCCTTCCAGGGTGGTCCAAATCTCATTTGGAGTCTTGCATGCGGCAACATGAAACCATATATCGGTGGATATAAACTCAATAAGTAGTCATGTGGCTTCATCCTTATGATTCACCCATCTCATCTTCTCAATTGCTGATGTAGGTTGTGTTTCGGTCCCCATCATCAAATTATACAATCCTTTCCTTCTGAGTTGGAATTCTTCCTTGGGCTTCCAATCAAAATAATTGTATGGTGTGAGGATTACCACCAATTTTGACTGTATAATAGTTTTCCTTTCCATCTCTTCCACTGTTTCTAAGAACCCCTAAAAATTTACTCTCAATTTGCAAGTGAAAAATTAAGAAATTAAGAATTCGCATCAGTTTCAAGAGATGATCTTGCAGCTTAATTTCTGAGCAAACGGTGAGGAATCTCGCCAAACGGTTGAAAAACCACTTCCAAAATGGGTCTATCTACTTTCCACGCGGGTCGTTCTCTCAAAAACAGAATATTTTGGGAGAAATCACTAATGAAATGTACTACCACGACTTCATATCAGTTTCAAGAGGCTATCTTGAGGCTTACATTATGAGACAACGGTGAATAATCTCGCCAAATGGTTGAAAACCCACTTTCAAAATGGGTTGATTTACTTTCTTTGTGGGACATTTCCTCAAAAATGTAATATTTTTGGAGAAATCACTGCTGAAATGTACGACCACGGATTTAGCTCGCCGAAACTACGATTTTCCTTATTCTTTGGCTTGTCTGGCTTGCTCCAAGTAGCATAGCTTTGATACCATTTCAGTGTTTCATGGAAACCTGCACAGAATATCTAGCTAAAGAAAGTACAAAAAAATCTTATCAAGAAAGGAAGAGAGATTCAATATGGAAGAATGAGAAAATATATTCACACTACTCCAATGAGTTGATGATTGATACATAAACCATGATCAATATGATTACAATGAATGAGTGGAATACACTCATATATAGGGAAAAATATTTCATAACTAAGAAAAGTAATCAAGCAGTTAGCTTTCCTTACGAATGCATGCATGTATAATAGTGATGGTAAAAATAGAAAGTCTAAAATAAAACTAGTCAGTTAAATCCCATTGTACTTGTGTGTTGAAAATAGAAATTTCTCCAACATTTTACCAAAGATGATAACCAAGACATGGTTTTCAAAACCATACGAAACAAACCAGTCAATGGTTTTCACAGTGAAACGGTAAATTGGAAAAAACAAGAAACAATAAATGTTTTTCACAGTAAAATGGTAAATTGGTAAAAACAAGACATGGTTTACAAAACCATGGGAAGCAAGCAATAAATGGTTTTAAAAAAACCACGTGCATGAATTAAATTATGGAAATTTAATTCCACAGGATAGAAAAATATTTGAGAATTATTTTTATTCAAATATATTATTCCCAAATATTTAATGAGAATATGGATAAATAGAATTAGATTTGAAAGAGTACAAGTGGCATTTCAAAGAGAATGTGGTAGAGGAAGGAGTTGAAGCATCATAGGAATGGACAGTTGGATCATGAAACGTTTTTTTCTGAAAACTGTCACTTGTAATCATTGTACTCAATTTTAGAAGCTGAAACGTTTCAGTTCAGCAATTGTAATCAATTTCTAACTAAAGGAACTTGAATTGTATAAGTATTAGAAGTTCTCAATGTATTAATGGTGGGAAGAAGTGCAGGGAACAGTTCTAGTTGTTCTGAACTCTATTGTAATTTTCTAGAGCTGAATTGAATACATATGCAAAAGCTTTTGAAGTCTCTATGAAAAGATTCTAAAGGTGGTGATATGTGTTTTATCTTCTCTCATTGTATATATTTCATGTTTTCTTTAATTCCATTTACACTGCCTTCTGTTTAAATTGAATAGTCAAAAGCCTAGAATTCATCTTGTGATGCTCTCAGCTGAAGCAATTTAAACTTTGTGTATTTCTTCCTAACTAATTCAGAATTCATTTCATTAATGCTCGAATGCATTTACTTGTTTTTCCCCTTTCCTCTTACACTCTGTAAATTTCAATTTACAACTCAAATTCATTGCCTCATTTAGCCTTTATCCTCTGGAGAGTTCTACCATCTAGTCATTGTTTTCATTCACTTTTAAAATTTTGACTCCATAGCTCTGAGTGTCCCTCCTCTGCTTGGCCAACAAATTTATAAAAAAAAAAAAAAACTAACTAAATCTAACCACTAATTGCTAAATAAATATCAAGTCACACGAGAGAGCCCTCTCTGAGCTGAGCAAGATAGTACCCAGCTCTAAAGTTGGTTGAAATAGTTACCTCTATTGTTTTTCTATCAACCGGACAAAATTTACAGAGTGCTAACAGGGTGCATGTGATAATAGGGAAATGTAGAGTCTTATCTGTGGGTGTCTTTTTGGAGGGTGAGTTGCACCTTGTCATGAATGAAATTGTTTCCTATCCCATTCATTGTCATTTATTCTTATCTTTCTTTCTTTTGATATTTTCTCTTGTGCTACAAGGAAATAGTTGAGGGCCATTGTCCTGCATTAGTGACCAGACATGACAGTGTCATCCATAAAACATTTCACGGAAAGTAGAAGGTTGTCTCATGATGAGCCCTCTTTCTCTTGGCTATGCAACCAATAGCCATTACCCTGGCTTGGTGAACAGATAGGTGGTAATGTCATACCACTACATGTTCATGGTCATAATAAGTTGACTTGTGATGAGACCTACTATCCATCAACTAATACCTTGAGTGTTCATGTTATCTTGTGGGTCCCCTTTTCTTACAAATAAGTTTTTCACTTCTTTCTCAGGGATCCTTGGGAGAAGCATCTCAAAGGTTTCAAAATAGATTTTAACTCTTCCCATCTACTTTTAACCTATGGGCCTTTAGCCCCTTCTTCCCACAATTCAAGGTACAACCCTTCCCAATGTATCCTATCCCAATGCACAAAATATGGGGAGATGGAAAGAATAAATATGGAAAGTGGTAAGTATGGAAGGAATGGATGATGAATCTTAAAAGATCCACCCAGTAGCAACCCCTCCTAAAGGGAAATCAACTTACTAGGGCACTGTGTAACCCTCCCAGGTTTAAATAAGGAAAAGAGCATAATTTCCAAGAAAACGTCATGAAATGAAGAAGGATCCAGTTCAATTTCTTCAATATTGGAGTGATACATACCATGATACCCAGACTCATTACCTCAAGAAGCAATACCCACTCTGAATTCATGACCAAACCAGTCTGATGGGCGTTGTTGCTGGTGATATGTGTATTGTACTTGAATAAAAGAGGGGCCCTCTGGGGCTATGCTTAGGTCATCTAGATCTCGACACTTCATGTTTGGAACCTGTGGGCCTCGATACACAATATCCTTAGTTATCCCTAGGCTAGGGGATAAAATTTGGCTCCAACTCGGGGACATGTGCTCACCGTAGAGAGCATGAGAACCTCAGCATCTCTGGTATGACATGTTCCTGCTAAATATCAAAAACAAATATTAATAACATCTAGGGTGGTGATATCACCCTTTTTCCATATGTGATAAAAGTCAAATGAAAAATATGATCATGAGCATACATATATACAAATGAAGCAAAGAAATATGAAAATGCAACTACAAATACACTAGCATGAAATGCAATGGTATGTACAATGGATGCAAATGCCTACCTACCTCTACTTACATGTCGGTTCAATGCTAGGTGTAGACACTGTTATAGAACATTTTTCCTCACCCCATGCAACTTTCTTGGATGGCCATTCCATTTCCCTATGCAGACTTTAAGTCCCCTTTTGTACCTTCCAGAGCCAAAAAATCATATTGTTTCACATATATGTGACCTATCAGTTAGACAACAAGCGTATACGCAAGTTGCTCCACTTCATCCCGCATACATTGGGTTTGGTGCTCAAAATTAAAAATTGTGTCAGGTTTCCATGCCATGTCACAGGATCCATGATCCTTGACCTTTCATATACTAGAAATTCTCCAACTCTACACTTCAGTTCCAATTGAAGGCTATAAATTGAGCCATATCCAAGCCTTGAGAAAAAGAGTGAATTCAACTTTGAGAGAAAAGATACTCTGAAGAAATTTCACTTGATATTTAGTCTGCATCCCTTTATCCTTGAAAGTTTGAACTCATTTTTCGGCCCCCAAGCTCTTCCTTTTGTGATAGAGAACCTCATTGTCTCCTTCATATGATCTTACCTTTGGTGGAGGATTGAAGTAGTGGAGGCCTAGCTAGAGGGACTTAGTTTCTTGGTTCTGATATGTGTAGGTACATAAGTTTGTCACATATATACTTATGTTGATTATTTTAATAGAAATACTCTTTTCTCGTCGAATTTATATATTGCAAATATTTGAATTATTATTCCATGGGAATATTTATCATGAATGTTAATGGACTATGCTAATTTATATGCTAACACTATATATCACTGTATGCTTGTGTATCTTGGTTGTTGAGGACAAGTTGCAGGTATAAAGCTTTGAGTTGCATGCTCAACGGTGGTCTTCATCGAATGTCTGGACGAGGTAGGATCTTGGCCTTGTCTTGTTAGAACTTCATTTACATAGAATACTTGGGATTAGATTTGATTTATGCATGTCATTCTATTTTTTGTGATTTACCCCAGGCCATAGAGATATTTTCCTCATAATTGAATTGGTGACCATACCGGAGATTGAATCTTCTTCTTTGGGGTAATTTGGAGTGTCTTCTCCTTGATTTTATCTCTATTTGCAAGATTTTCCTTGTCGCACGATTGCTTTATAGCCTACTTTTACTTTGTATCTGAGTTTCTTGGCCTAACTGTTGGCAAATATTGAACAAGCAACGAATGTGTATTGATGGTTGTTGTCATTGATGGCAACAGCGGAGCTGGTAGGATAAGAAGGATAAAACCCTTTAAGGATTCGAGGAGAATAA
>JZKD02S0730520.1:83682-124236 GCA_000966675.3 Picea glauca | reverse complement strand
ATGCACTACTGTTTTCATAAGAATATACAACAACTGATCTCTCTAAAGTAGACTAAGATCTTTCAGTAAAAGAAAAGTTGAAAATTGATTGATAGCTCAAATACGGATTCACCCCACCCCCCTCTCTCAGTATTTTCCAACACTAACCCTTTCAATGTCGGTGTTTTACTATATATATATATATATATATATATATATATATATATATATATATATATATATATATATATATATATATGGGTTTTCCCTTAACAGACACGTACATATGCAAGTTATCCTTCATTAGGGCGCATAAATATGTGACTTTTACTCAAACAGTCGCGTACATCAACTCTTTAGTCTTGTTGGTTGAGCTTGGTATCTATTGGGTGAGTTTTGTTGGTTTTTGAGTCTTCTTGGTTCTCTTTCCTAACTGTTAAGTGCTCATGGAGTTATAAGAAACCTTCTTATTGTTGAAGTTTCAGGCAGTATTCTTTCTTATCATATTTTTCATTGGATGTACTTACATCTTGGTCTGAGTGTTTTCTTCTTGGTATCCTGCTTGGATTGTCTCTTTTTGCTTGAAGTAGGGTATATATATCAAGCTACTATTCAATTCTTTCATTTTCTTTTCCTTATATCATAAATAAATAAATAAATAAAATTGCTTATTTTTCATTATGGCATTTTCTCTTTTGACTACTTTGCATTGATTTTGACACATGTAGAGAGATTGCATTTCATTGAAGTTGTATAAATTGCATTGAAAGTTGCATTTAGAATCTTACCATCTCATTAGAATTCAAGATTAGTACTTAGCAATGTTTTATATTCACTTATTGTATATGTTGATTCATAATACCATCAGTTTCATGACCACACCTCTTGAGTAAGCAGAAGCCATTAAAAGTGAGTTGATTAACTAAAATTGATTAGAAACGATTTTATTTTTTAGAGTACACAAACAAGTATAGGACATAGGGCCTTGGAATAGGATTTGTGTGAGTAAAATTTTCCAAGGCTATTAAACTAAACATATGTGTCTCACTAGGGAGTGGTGAAACCCATTGTGTAATTCATGGCACCAGGAGGCTCCGCTCACACCAGAGTTAAGCATGAGTTCGTGTGAACTTGGTTACAGAGATATCCCTCTAATACCTTCTTAGCATCAGAGATATTTATGGGGTTCTATTCATATTTGGGGGTCTTGCTAGTACCTTTACCTCTGTGAGAGTCATTTCTTTCAAGATTTTAGGATTTGTTACCCTACCCATACGATGGATCAGACTTACGACTATTCTCCTACACATTAGTTATATTGTGGTGACTCTAGTTTCTTGACATAGGTAGACACATAGGTTACTTGCAAGGGTTATTATGTAGGTACCCTGATTCAGATAAGGGTCAGACAACAAAGATCCTTTATTGAGGATTACCTTTCCGGAGGGATCTGATCGACAACGTTGTTAAGCCCATGAGGTCCCTTATAATTGATTCTAACACCTCCAATATTTGGAAGGGAGTCTCAGTCCCCCTTAGGTGAGACATACCTACTCTAGTGAGGGAGGCCCCTTTTCAACCAATGTATCTTATTTACTTTGGTTTTCTCTCAGATTATTATTTGGCCTTAGGATTTTGTATTGCATCATGAGTTTTCATTGATATGGTTAGTGGAGCCCCCATGACTCCCTCAATTAGTGCTACCCAACCCATGGTATTTTTTCATTCCATGGGGATGAATCATTGTGTATTTATTATTGGTACACTAAATCATGATACTCAACCAATACCTTGGGCCTCTAATCCTCTTTCTTTTGGTATGCCAGACATGTCTTCACACTTTCCATCCATTCTCTCCTTATCTTATGTGAATCCTAGTTTTGGGTCTAGGGGAATGATGCCTCCTTATTCTCCCTTTTCGTTTGGTGGGAGTCATATCCCTCAACCAAATCTTATGGTAGGAGGTTTGAATCCTCCTTCCTCTGGACCCAATCCTAGCTTCACTTTTCCAGGATTGAGTACTCAAATGGGTCGATAATTTACTTCTTGTATTGTGTCCTTCATTCCTTCTTCCTCCACGCCAATTCCGACGAATGCATTTATTATGGTGAATCCCTCTTTTTCCTCTAGTGTTCCATTTGGAGGGAGTCAATTTATAGTATGGGAAACCCCCTTCATGTAGTTCCTTCGTCTAGGGGCAACATATATCCTCACTTGATTAACCCTTGTCATGTTGCTTTCTCTTCATAAGTGGCTTCCTCAGTGATGATGCCCTTACAACCATTTATGAATCAGTTTGGAGGAGGATACCATCCTGCCAATCAGGGCCATGGTGTATACCAGAACCCTTCCTAGCCCATAATCTCACAAAACCATTATTTCCTAGAACCTTGGTCTCAAATGTCACAACCAGTTGTTGCAAGTCATGTTGGAAAAGCAAGTCCATTCACTACGAGTCATATTGTCATTATATCACCAACCTATGCTAGTCATGTTGGAGATAGGTCAACAACCTATGCAATTCATGTTGAAAACATGCAACTAGCCACTTCAAGTCATGCTGAGGGCACAACTCTAGTCACTGCTAGTCAAACTACACATATATCACCAACCTCTTCTAGTCATGTTGGGGATTCATCACCAACCTATGCTAGTCATGTTGGGGATTCATCAACAACCTCTGCAATTCATGTTGAATATCTACTAGTAGCTTCTGCAAATCATGTTGGGAGCATGTCACCAGCCACTACAATTCATGCTAAGGGCATTGATATGATTGAGAATCCTAGATGTATAGGATGTAATCCCAAATTCCTTTGTATAATTTCCAAAGGATGTCACCTAACTCACTTATGCCCTTCTATTGTTGTGGTACGAGAAGCGTGGTTCTTGCCTAGGGTCCCTTCAGGTTCTAACTTGTCTTTGGTTTCCCAACATTCGTATCCTTCATTGTTTGATACAACAATCATGTCGATGAAATCTTCAGCCGAAACCACTCCTATTTTGGGGAGTGGTGTGTCTCTTGCCATGTTGTCTCCCATTCTATTCAACCAGCGGTCATGCTGATGCAATCTTCGACCGACACCACTCCTTTTTTGGGGAGTGATGTGTCTCTTGACCATGTTGTCTCACATCCTATTCAATTAACAGCTGAAGAATTGGTGGTGTCAATGCAATCTTCAATTGATCCCACTCTTCTCTTGGAGAGTGACAAGTCTAAGGAAATGACATTTTCAATGCAATCTTTGGTCAATCCCACTCTTCTTTTGGAGGGTGATGCATCTTTTGACCATGTCCTTAAAATTTCTAGTCATGTACCTTCTGAACAAGGGAATATTCCACTCTCTCTGACTACACTCCCTCCAATTCCTAGGATGGTTTCCTTTGATTGGAATGATATTGTAGATGAAAGATCCTCTGCAGGTACTTTATCCTCCTTGACTTGGAAATTTTGGGTTCTCCCAAGATTGTGTCAGCTACCTGTGAGTTGTCGAATTTCGACATAAGTCTTTCACGGGAGCCCTGGCCTCCCCCATGATATGTTTCTTAGAACAACATCGATGAGTCTTAGTTAATCTCTTTTCAAGATTCATTAAACATGAAAATATTGTCAAGTGAACTTGTCTCTTTCACACTCATCAAATGGATTTGAAAGGATGTCTATTTGGTGTAAGTTTAATGTTTTTTTGGACCAAGTAGACTACTTACGAAAAAGGAATACTCTAGTCACCATTGGCTAGAAGAGTTCTTCTAGGAATTATTTTATACTTTTTCAGGCCTAGGGGACTAAATCTACCAAAAAGGTCATTCTTTGGAGTTAATTCGTAATTTGATTCCATCATTCTACTTGCAGTATTGAGGCTATTTCCGGTTCATGCTTTCTCATTATAAGCCTCTTTCCTCAGCAATTCTCATCACTAGACAAGCATAGCCTTGTTTATATCCTTTACAGCTTGACACCTTGTACCCTAAGAGGAAAAACTCCCCCAAGTTCCCATGCCCCGCATGCACTTCCTTTCATTGAGCATAAGTATGTTCCACTGTTTGGAGTCAGTTTCTTACTCATCATAGTCGTTTCCTCTCTTGTATCATAACATTTCTTTGCATGTGCAAAAAACAAAAAAAGACGGGTGGAAAAAGAATATTATCTCATATCAGCAGTAGACGTGTCTCCTTTGAACATAGCACAAACTTTTGAGTCCACTGTCATCCAAATAATGGGTTTAGCATGACCTTAGGAAGTTGAGCTCATTACTTAGATTTTACTCCCATGACTAGTTATTCTTCTAATCCCTATGGATATTTCATTGATGCCTCATTCATCACGAAGTTTTATCATCTAGTCTATGTTGTCTGAGTTGTCCATATGTCTCATTCTCTTGTTCAAAGTATCTCTATAAGATTGTGTCGGCCATTTCTCAGAACTCTTAACTTTTCATGTCGTCCATACCCTCAGTGTGTCTCAAAGTCATATGAAGTTGTAGTCATATCGTGCACCCTAGTCCTACTTTCATTATGGGTAGGTAACCTTGAACCCAGCAGTCGACATCTCCTCATTGGTCACTGACTACGGGCTTTCACTTGTGTTCGACAGTAAGAAACATATTCACACATTGGGATTTGTGCAGTGTCTTTGATCTGGGATATTTTCATCGAGTGACTTATAAATAATTATGTTAAATGGGCATAAATTAAAGTGCACCATTAAAGAAGGAAAATCTCAATAATGAAGAGACATAAGCATCAAATTTGAACACAAAAAAACTTGATAACGGATTTCATCCCTGGTGGACTACATCTTTGGGTTGTGCTCTGAAATGGGTAGGCATTTTTATTAACTCAGCAAAAGAATTTGGAAAAATACATAAGTATACCTCATTCTGAAATTAAGTTGCATAAGTTTTGCTCAAATCAGAAAACAGACAGCACCACTGAATTCGTGGCGTTGAATTACCCAAAAATTATTGTCTTCACGCCTCTATCTGACTCTAGCACTCCCAGGCCCAAGGGAAACTCTGTCTTGGTTTCTATGCCCTACAACCTATAATAAATGTTGAATAATTATCTCGAAATGCATGCTCATATGTACCCATGAGCTCCCCTCCTCCACCACTAGGTGAATCCATGTTTTAAATAATAAAACCGGTGTTACAAACAATGTGAGGTTGTTGGCCTATTGGTTACAGAGCATATATTAAGGCATGTATAAATGGGGGAGGTCCGAGGGTTGAGCCCACGGTCCTACCCTCTTGGCATATATATATATATATATATATCTATATATATATATATATATATATATATATATATATATATGACTTAATGTTTTTCTGCTAACTTTGGTGATGCTTCTAGAATCCGTTCAAGTGAAAAATTTGGTGTACCCGCCAAATCTTCTTTTTTTTTTAATTTCGATCACGGGTTGTCAATGGGAATTTTCCCACTGCCATGTGGCAGCCCATGACTGGGCCACATGGAATCCAACCATTGGGCCGCATCAACCACTATACAATCACCCTTCCATGTCAGCGTATGGTCTGCCAACTCAACTACCAACTCATCATCCCACATCAGCTGCCATGTCACTGTACGGACCACCACGTGGTGCAATTGTATTGGTCCATAAAATGACCCAGAAATGACAAATATGAGTGACATGTGGAAGCCTCTCGTTCTTCCACGTCACCATGTTGATGTTGGCATGATACGTGTCACCTCGTGCACATGCCACATATGTTGTAGGGATTCTTACATTAGTTGTACTGATGTTGACATTAGCAATACGGATGTTGACTCATCCCCTTGCTAACAAGGTTAGGTTGACCAAACTTTGACCATGAATATCTTTTGATCTGTAACTCCATTTGATGAGCCATTTGCATCGTTGGAAATATTGTGACACACTCTTTGCGATGATATCATTTTCACTTAGTTTTGAGAACTTTTAATTTTTTCCCTTTCTCTATCTGTTGAGGCCATTATGACTGTCCTGGGTTGCTTCTGTGAGTTCTGATCTATCCTTACTCTTATATGGATCCTTTTTGAATCGTACCTTCCCACTAAGATATTTTTGGACCACCAAAGTATTTCATGAATCAACATATAAGTGAGGGAAGATTTCCCTCACCTTGTCCTTCTCAATCCACTTTGTCTTGCTTGAATGTGTGCCCTTTAAGCCTATTCAAAGATAATCAACATCACCCCTATGTGAATTCCTCATCCTTCAGTCTAGGATGATATCTTCCTTTATCTCATCCAAGTACTCTAGAGAAAACTCATCAATTGAAGGTATTGAAACTTCCTCATCACGGGTTGTCAATGGGAATTTTCCCACTGCCATGTGGCAGCCCATGACTGGGCCACATGGCATCCAACCATTGGGCCACGTCAACCACTATACAATCACCCTTCCATGTCAGCGTATGGTCTGCCAACTCAAATACCAACTCATCATCCCACATCAGCTGCCATATCACTGTACGGACCACCACGTGGTGCAATTGTATTGGTCCATAAAATGACCCAGAAATGACAAATATGAGTGACACGTGGAAGCCTCTCGTTCTGCCACGTCACCATGTTGATGTTGGCATGATATGTGTCACCTCGTGCACATGCCACATATGTTGTAGGGATTCTTACATTAGTTGTACTGATGTTGACATAAGCAATACGAATGTTGACTCATCCCCTTGCTAACAAGGTTAGGTTGACCAAACTTTGACCACAAATATCTTTTGATCCGTAACTCCATTTGATGAGCCATTTGCATCGTTGGAAATATTGTGACACACTCTTTGCGATGATATCATTTTCACTTAGTTTTGAGAACTTTTAATTTTTTCCCTTTCTCTATCTGTTGAGGCCATTATGACTGTCCTGGGTTGCTTCTGYGAGTTCTGAKCTATCCTTACTCTTATATGGATCCTTTTTKAATCRYRCCTTCCCACTAAGATATTTTTGGACCACCAAAGTATTTCATGAATCAACATATAAGTGAGGGAAKATTTCCCTCACCTTGTCCTTCTCAATCCACTTTGTCTTGCTTGAATGTGTGCCCTTTAAGCCTATTCAAAGATAATCAACATCACCCCTATGTGAATTCCTCATCCTTCAGTCTAGGATGATATCTTCCTTTATCTCATCCAAGTACTCTAGATAAAACTCATCAACTGAAGGTATTGAAACTTCCTCATCCTAATCCATGATCATGGGAGGCTCAAAAAGTTTCAATTTCTCTACATTTACAACTAAGTAAATCTACATATAAGGTGGAAGATCCAGATGAAAATCATTGGTACCACTTTTCTCCAAAATAGTGAAGTGTCCATAACAAATGGACTTGAGTTTATTGCCTTCACCCTTCAATCTCTCCTTGCTAATGTGAAGCCATACCCGGTCTCCAATCTGGAACTGATGATCAACCCTGTGTTTGTCATTTCGAGCTTTATAATATGATTGACTTTTATCCAATTGTTCTCTGAGTGCCTGGTGCACCTGTTGGACCCTCTGGATGAACTTGGGGGTTGTGTCATCTTTTCTTTCTTCATTTGAATCAGCATCTCTCCCATACATCAAGTCCAAAGGAAATTTAGGTAGGTACCCAAAACATGTCTCAAAAGGCGAACACTAAGAGGAGGAATGTAAGGTTCAGTTATAAGCATGTTGTACATAGGGAATTTGTTCATCCCATAACTTAGGATTCTTGTTGCAGTAGCCTCAAAGAAAAAGTACAATTTTTCATTTTCCCACCTTTGTATGTCCATCGATCTGTGGATGGAAAGCAGTGCTCCTCTTCAATTTGGTGTCCATCATTCTCCACAAGCTTGTCCAAAAATCCCCAAGGAATCGAGTATCTTGATTCGAGATAATGGATGTGGATATCCCAAAATGAAACCAAACATACTAAAAGAAGATATTAGTAGTCTCCTCAGTAGTGATCTTCTTTTTACATGGCATCAAGATACACATATTGCTAAACCTATCCATTACAACATACAAATAGTCATGACCCTCTTCTAACATTGGTAAACCCCCTACAAAATCCATGGAGATACTTTCCCATGGATGGGACGGAATAGGTAGTGGTGAGTATAGCCCCAGTTTTCTATTAGTGGGATTACAAGTAGAACACATCAAACACCCCTTTACATACTTAGTTGCAATTGCTTTCATTTGAGGCTAGTAACAAAACCTATGCAAATGAGCCATAGTTTTTCCTACCCAAAAATGCCTAGACACAAGAGAAGTGTGAGCTTCTTGTATTACATAAACTCATTCACTTGTAGGAATACATAGCTTTCCAATATGGTAGAGTAGTTTTCCCTGCAGACAATAGTTCTCCACCTGTGCACCATAGGTTAGCTTCTAATATACTTCTTTAAAATATTCATCAATGGCATGTTGTTTCACATAGTTATCATGATATAAAGAAGTAATCTTCAAAATAATAGAAACAACAATAGGAGGTCTAGAAATCATATCAGCTACCTTGTTACTTGTACCCTTTTTGTACTTGATTACCAAATGATTTTTTGTAGAAAACCCATCCATATATAATGTCGATATTGTTGCATTTTGGTTTGTGCTTTGAGATACTATAAGGGTTGTTGATCTATATGTATGATTGTTTCCTTCCCTAACAAGTGGTGCTTCCATTTCTTTATGCTTTGAACTAATGCATACAACTCTTTATCATATGCAGGATAGTTAACAACATCTTGGTTAAAAATTTCAAAGTGGTAATAGATAGACTTACGATATTGCATCAATACTGCACCCATGGCGTATCCATTGGCATATGTCTTGATCTCAAAAGGTTGTTGAAGATTCGGCAGTGCTAATACTGGTGTGGTACTAATATTTTCCTTCAAAGTGTCGAAAGCTTTCTCTTGCTTTCCTTCCCACTGAAAAGTGTTATTCACACTAGTTAAGGCATGTAAAGGATATGCTATAAAGGAAAAGTTTGAAATGAAACTCCTCCAATATTGGACTGTAACTAAAAAGATTTTTATCTGAATTACACTTTTGGGCTTAGGCCAATTTACAATTACATCAATCTTGGAAGGATCAATTTTTAATTGTCCTCCTCCTACAATATGACCTAAGTATACAAGTGCAGTCTTTCCAAATTCACATTTAGACAATTTTAAATAAAACTTTTCCCTTTGCAAAGTATCAAATACTTTCTTTACATGCCTCACATGTTCATACCAAGTCTCGCTAAAAATAATAATGTTGTCTAAATATGCAATCACAAAATCATCTAGAAAAGGAATGAATACATCATTCATCACATGCATGAAGGTTTCCAGAGCATTACAAATCTCAAACGGCATGACTAGCCACTCAAACAATCCATGTTTGGTTTTAAAGTTAGTCTTCCATTTATCATGTTCTGCAACCCTAATCTGATGGTATCCACTGCGAAAATCCAACTTAGTGAAATAAACAACATTCTTTAATTGATCAAGTAAATCATCTATACGAGGAAGAGGGTATCAATTTTTCACCGTGATTTTATTTAAGGCCTGGTAATCTACACAAATTCACCATGTGTCATCTTTCTTTGGAACCATCATGATTGTAGAACCACAAGGAGATGAGTTGGGCCCGATGACCCCTTGATCCAATAAGACATGTACCTGCTTCTTTATCTCTATCATCTCCACAAATGACATCCTGTACATGCCCACATTAGGAAGAGGAGAATATTGTTGAAGATGTATCTCATGTTGGATTTCCCTCTTAGGACGTAATCCATCTAGTTCCTAGAAAATATCATCATATTTAGATACAATATCAATTAATTCTTATTCTTTCTTATGAGAAGGATCGCATCCTTGGAAAGCATTGGATGTTTCGACATCTTTATCCCTTATGACCATGAGTACATATCTCTTATTAGTGTTTATGAGTCTTTTCATTTGTCCTGCACTAGCAAGTGTTGTGTTTACCCTCATGTTGTGAGCTCTAACAATATATTCCACTCCCCCCTTAGTAAGGTGGTATTTGTTCTTATGACAAAAGAAGACTTCTTTTATATCATAAAGATAAGGACTCCACAACACTATGCCACATATATCAAGTGATGCAACATCCAAATCCACTTCATAAATAAACTTTGAAGCAATAGAAAATATGACCCTACATTGTTTGGTGACATTAAATCTTTCTTTATCACATACCCAACCAAGAGGATAAGGCTTTAGATGTGGTTTCATTTCAAGACCCATCTTTTTGGCAAGTGCTTTAGATATCAAGTTTACTGTGGAACCCAAATCAAATAATGTATCTATCTTAGTGTGTTTAGATACAACTCTTATGTGAAATAATTCATTCCTCTTTCATTCATCATCATGAGATTCATTATTGGAATTTGAACTAGCATGAAGGGAATGTTAACCTTGTACTCCAACCGTTGTGATATTTCCTTCATCTCCTGAATCAGAACCAGGATCTTGTTTCACTGTAGCAACAGTTTTTGTCTTCCCCTTTCCACCAAATTGTTTTGGTCTCTTCTCTAGATGCAGTTTCCAACAGTGTCCATCACCATGAATGCTTTTGTTGCAATGAGTTCAAGATGCATTTACTCCTTCTCTCGTCACTGTGGTGGTCTTCTTGTCCTTCCTTTTAAACTTATTAAAAGTCTTATGTGGGATATTGGAAGGTTTCTTTGTGGGATCTTCTTGAACATGATTTCCCCTGTTCTCAAGGTGAGTGGCTTGCACACAAACTTATTCAAGACTGATGGGGTTAAACAAGAGCAAATTATGACGAATATAACTGTGAAGTGCGCCAATATACTTCATTAAAGTTTCATAAGAATCCAAAGGAATGTTTAATGCAAGAGCTTTCTTCCTAAATTCGTTTGTGAAACTTTGTACAGTTTGACCTTTACTTTGCCTTAAAGTTTTCCATTCCATCATTGATTTATGTAAATAACCCAATGTATATAATTGCTTCCTTATCGCCGATTTAAATTCCGACCATGAGGAAAGAATATTACCACACTTATTTATGTCCTCGAGTTTTCTCTCCCACCACATGAGAACGGTGTCTTCCAACTGAAGAGAATCCAATTTCACTTTAACTTCCTGGTCATCGATATGTTCAACATGGAAATATACTTCAACCTATCGGATCCAATTATCTAGATTTTTCGGACTAGAGTCTCCATTAAACATACGTAAATCAAATTTTACATCAAGATTTAATAATGGTTTCTTAAAAGAGGATTTATGGATAGAATGATGAGAATGCTCAAAGGAAGAAGAACTAGAACTTGATGGTGAAAATGGAGGCTCAGGAGGGTCTCCTCTAGCTTATTGGTTTACCGAAGAATCATCATCAACATGTTCTTCATTTTTCTTCCATTTCTTCTTCATCCTCTTCTCGTAGTCTCCATACATTCATTCGACCATTTCTAACATGCGATAAAATACCATATGAAATTTGTTTTCTTCTTCATCACGCTTGTCCTCCTCTGTCATTTTCTTCCTTCGAGATGCATGGACAACTTCGGGATTGAAAGTATTAATATTTCTTTCACCCTGATTATGTTTGGCCCTAGTAAGAATTCACACTCAAAAATTCAAGTCAAAGATGACTGCTCTGATACCAACATGATCCGGGATCTTTTCATCAAGTGACTTATAAACAATTGCGTCAAATGAGCATAAATTAAAGTGCACCATTAAAGAAGGAAAAGCTAAATAATGAAGAGACATAAGAATCAAATATGAACACAAAACAACTGATTACGGAGTTCATCCCTGGTGGACTACATCTCCCGGTCCTTCTCTAAAATGGGTAGGCCTTTTTATTAACTCAACAAAAGAATTTGGAAAAATACATAAGTATACCTAATTCTGAAATCAAGTTGCAGAATTTTTGCTCAGATCAGAAAACATACAACACCATTGAATATATGGCATCGAATTACCAAAAAATGATTGTTTCCACGCCTTGATATGACTTTGGCACTCCCAGGCCTAAGGGAAACTATGTCTCAGTTTTTGTGCCCTGCAACCTATAATAAATGTTAAATAACTGTCTTGAAATGCATGCCCATTCGTACCCACATGCACCCCTCCTCTAGCACTGGGTTGATGCATGTTTTAAATAATAAAACCAGTGTTACAACCAATGTGTGGGCGTTGGCCTATTGATTACGAAGCATATATTAAGGCATGTATAAAGGAGGGAGGTCTCGGTGTCGAGCCCGCAGGCCTCCCCTTTTGGCCTGACCATTTTGACATAAGTTTGTTCTGCTAACTTTGGTGATGCTTCTAGAATTCTGTTGAGTGCCATATTTGGTGGGGTCCTGCCAAATTTGACGGACCTGCCAAATATTTATTTTTTTTGAAATTTCGATCACGGGTTGTCATTGGGAATTTTCCCACTGCCATGTGGAAACCCATGACTAGGCCACGTGGAAGCCAACCATTGGGCCATGTCGACCACCATACAATCACCCTGCCACGTTAGCGTATGATCTGCCAACTCATCCTTCCATGTCACTGTACGAACTACCATGTGGTTATACAGACTGCCATGTGGCTGTACAAACTGCCACGTGGTGCAATTGTACTGCTCCACAAAATGACCCAGAAATGCCAAATATGAGTGAAACATGGCAGCCTTTGGTGTTACCATGTCACCGTGCTAACATTAGCATGACACATGGCATCTCCTACACATTCCATGTATGTTGCACAGATGTTGACATCAGTAGTACAAATGTTGAATCATCCCCTACTGACTGGGCAAGGTTGACCAAACTTTGACCTCAAATATCTTTCAATTTGTAACTTTGTTTGATGAGTTGTTTACATTGTTGGAAATCTTACGATGTTCTCTTTGCGATGATGTCATTTTCACTGAGTTTTGAGAAATTTGAATTTTCCCTTTCTCTATCTATTGAGGCCATTCTGAGCGTTCTGGGTTACTTCTGTGAGTTATGAGCTATCCTTAGTCTTCTCTGGATCCTTTTTGGATCATTCTTCGATACCATTATCCTTATTGATGGTTTCCTTTCCTTTTTCATCAATCTTCCTCATTGGTTTTTATTCAAAGGGTCTCTTTCATGCATTGCTTCCATCTGGTGCATGTGGGAGATGCACATGTATTTGGTTCGTGAACAACTTATTCATCTGACCTCTGCATAATAATCAAGATATTTCCTTGTACCTCATGCTAGATAATGAGATATGCCCTAATTATCTCCTTTCATCAAGTCTCCTTCCATTGACATCAACTCATCTATTTTGAAAATGAGACCCAGAGTCATATGAGTACCTAGAGGCTTGGAGTCATCAGTGGTAGGTTCTCCTGCCATCGACAGTTGGGAATACATCAATGTCTCCTGATCGATGGATTCTTCAAGTGTTTGACCTCAACACCCTTATTCACACTTGTAAGAATGTACTTTGTGCCTTGATACCTACTTTCATTATCGGTAGTTTGTCTAATGTTTGTTAACGGTTGTTACAAGAAAATACCCCTACGGACAGGTGAATTCCCTCTTGGATCCTAGACCTCTAATACCAAGACAGAAAGGTGATAACTTTTATCATTGACATCCCTTTAAACCTAGTTAAGCTAATCTATAGAGAATAGGAAGAAGATGTACATTTTTACGATGTTTATCCTCGCCCAGTCCAAGTTGAGCTCTAATCCACAAGCTCTTCAACATGTCCTGCAATCCAATTAAATACAAAGCATGCTTCCTATTCTACTATGATTAGTTTGAAACTAGATCCATCCATTAAATACAAGTTCATGTAGGAAAACACAATATTGAATGAAACAGGCCAAGCATGTGTATTAATGAGAACTCAAAAGAGATACTTACAGACCTTTGATGAAGCTATAGCAGCCTCTTCTAGATCTCCTTGTCCAAACCCTTGCTCAAATAATCCACAAACAAAATGAATATGCTTCACTGATTATCTACCTTATGAGATCATAAATTTGATGCCTTCAATGTGTCTACAATACCACTTCTCATGATATCATAAGTTTGGTATCTCTAAAAACTCCCTCCTTTCACCATGAGGAGGCCTCCTTATATAGGCTTGGAGAGGCCTAACCACCTTAGATATTCTTGGGATAGGTTGAGGATCTTTCTCCATCAGTTGTGGATCCTCCCTAAGATCCATTCTTGACCTCAAATTTGAATCCAATAGATTTCAGAGATAAGGGGGATCTTTCCCCGATTTTCTCAACAGCATAACACTCCCCCAAAATGGTGCACAGAGCGCTACAACACTCCCCCAAAGAAGGGAAAGGAGCGCTAGCGCTCCCTACTAGTGGGTAGGGGAGTGTCGCCCAAGATTTCCTCAAAACATCCCAGTGCTCACCCAGAAGGGTGCACAAAATGATACAACTCTCCCTCAAAGGAGGGTAAAGAGCGCTAGCACTCCCTGATAATGGATGGGGGAGTGTTTCCCTTCAAAATTCATTTTTAAGTGGTTTTCTCAAGGAAAACATCTTTGTACTCTTCATAAAATGACTTCTCCTTATTTAACCATCATTTGAGGGTGTCTTCAAGTGTTCCTCGTGATGTTGTTCGAGACATGACATGGGCAAGATGACTGTATGATGTCTGCGACACTTGCAACACTTGTAGCCAAAAAGCGACACTTGTGACACTTGTAATGACGACAATAGGTCATCATTGAAATGATTAATTTTTATGTGTAACAATCATGTCACTAATGTTCATCTTTGGTGCTCTTTGAATTCCCTTAATGACAGTTCTATTCATTTAATATTGTTTCAACACACCTTCACGGAGGTTGCAGCGAAATGGTACATAGAGATACCAGGGGGGGACATACGAAACTTTTAATCAAATGGTTTTAGTCTTCCTCAACCAATTCCAAATTTTTTTTCATTATGATGTCGACATAGAACTTCTTTTGGCCTTTCGTCAGGACAAAACCACCCATATCTCGGATCACATCCAAGAGTGGCGTAGATGGAAGAGGTTGATCAAGGCTTACATACCTTCAGAATTCCTGCTAGAGTGGTTCCTTAAGTCTCTACAGCCTTACATTATGAAGGATGTTTCTACATCTAGGGTTACATCTGAGGAAGAAGTGATTTTTAAAGCCCAACAGTTAGATCTTATATATGCTCAGTCTAGGATGTTATACAAAATTCTTCCAAATGCATCGAGGTCAAACTATGACCCTAGACAAAATCTTTGGCCTCATGCTGATAGCATTGTAGGCTCTCGAAATGTGAAATCTGCAAACTCGGTGACAAGCCAGTTGAAAGAGTTGTCTCTAAACCAGTCTGTAGGAGGGCCATCTTCGTCTATTTCCTCCACTCCCACTCAGTCGACAGATGTACATTATGTGCAACTGTCAACCAACCCGAATGGTAACCAACAACCAGGAGGGAATAAAATAAAGGACGTGGTAACAATCATAAGGGTGAGAAAAATAATAATAAACCCAAGGACAACGATAATAATGAGAAGACGAATAATAATGTTGGTGAGGGAAAGAAAGAAAGGTGAAAGGTAAATTTTCCCTGCAATATTTGTACAGACGATCACCTTACCCACTTGTGCCCCAAACTTGCATAAGTTGTGAGGATTTTATCTCTACCACCCGTTGTGCTAACCAATCCTTTTCCACATAACCAACACATGGCCTTGAGCTCCTCGAATTCTGGAAATGAGAAAAGTGGAAGTCAAAACCCACCGACGCAAGGTGATGACTGTCTATGCATCAATATGGTTAACTCTAAGGTTAATGTAGCCACTCAGTCACGCGATTACAGTTCTTCAAAAACTTTACCTATTCTAGAGTCTCCCCCTCCTCCAAAGATGCCTTTACATATCAAAAATCCAAAGCCCCCGCTTCATATTTTGAATGGAGTAATCAAGCACTCTACCCACAATATTAATGTTATAGCCGCTCATAATCACTCTATTGTTGAGGATCTAGGTCAAACCCCTTGTGTGATGTCGACTCTAGAGGTACTCTAGACGTGTCCTTCACAGATGAATTCCATGTTATCTATGTTAGGAGCTATAGCTCCCTATGGCTCTAAGGTTATCAAGTTTGATGTCATGGATGTGAAGCCTCACTTTCCTTACCATGTGGCATTCCAAATTCATGTGGGTTACTCAAAATATACCATCAAATGTATTGTTATTGATGAAGTCGTTGCAACATGCGTGATGTCTTTGGTCTATTAGAAAGCCCTCGGCTCTCTGACCCTTTCTAAATCTACAATCATGTTGAATTATAGAATAGGGCATCATCAAAATTCTGAAAAGGAAAATGATTAACTTGATTCTCTTTGTCTTGTGAAAGAGGAATAGGACCTTGGATGGTTTCATCATAGGGAGGGGCACATATCAATATCTCATGCTCTTCATCCTCTCATTATTCAACCAGGTCTTCTTTGATGAAGTCATGAGTAAATTCTTTCTCTTCGTCATGGGAATGGTAACCTTCATCAGGATCCCTCTCCTCATCCTCTTGCGGGTTGATGTATTGTTCCCACCTTTAGAATAAATAAAGGGAAGTTATTCTTTCCAGACTAAGAGTTTCTAGGGTATCTTTGGGGTCATCAATCTTGACTTGTGTAATTAAAAAATGTTCTTCCTTGGATGAGGAGATATTAGCTTCAAATTCCATGGCCATATTAGAAGCTTCTTGGATTATACTTGGCTCCTTTTATCGAGCAAAAATATTGATTTTCCTGAGAACGCCCTTATATATATGACAAGGAGGAACTCAGATAGAGGACGATGGCTTCGACGGATTTGTTGTGACATCCTCTTAAATTCGGTATGGAAGTCCCTAACGGTCTCGTGCTCAGACTTCTTTATGTGAATAATTCTTTGTAGTAACATGTTTGGATTCTCTTTGACATTCCATTTTTTGAGGAAAACTTCCTCTAATTGATCCATAGATACTAGCATTAGGGAGGCCATCATACCATCTTTTAGCATTTCCATGAAGAGTATCACATAAATTTTTCATTGTTAGGTCTTCAACATCATCATTGATAGCATGGATTTAAAAGAAGTCCCAAACGTCACTCATATGGTCTTCAACATTTTCCTCATCACTACTAGTGAATATTGGGAGCCATTTTTCATACCTCGGAGGCATTTTTCAAGGGTAACTTGTAATTTCACTCATATCCAAGGGTTTTAAATTACCTGGGTCCCATTGAGAATCCATGGTTGGCTTTATCATTAGTGGAGTCACCAGATAATCCTTATATGGATTATCAAAGGGAAAAGAGGGAATCACCCTCGGTGGAGTCACCAGGTAAGATTTGAAAAGTGAAAGGATATGAGAAAAGGATTACCGGAAATTTTACTGTTCAAGGAAAATTGACTCGATATTCCCCGGCAATGACGCCAAAAATGTTATCGCACAATCTGTAATTTCCCAAATCCCAAGGAAAGTGAGACAATATTGGCCTAACAAGGTGGTGATCCTATCACTGTCACCTCAATAGGATACCCCTTTCTATTTAGGAGAAGGATAAATCCACTCCAATGGAAACATCTCAAGACCTAGGGGGTTTGAGGAAAGGGAAAAGGTAAGTCTAACCACCACTCTCTCTAGGTCACTCAAAACATACTTAAGTCTTGTCAGATGAAGCAAAGGAGAATAAAGTGTACCTTCCCCTTACCAATACAACAACAAATGTTATGCCAGCAACAAGTGATGATGAATTCTTCAACAAGACTTCAAGTTTATAGAAATGACTGCTACTGTAATACCCCTAGGCCGAACCCCAACTGTAAATGTAAATATAATTGTACATATGTATATAAGTTGGTGAGTTGTTTGTATCAATTCTTGGAATTATTTTTGTAAGTTCCTTCCATAATATAGCATGCATATGTGTTGCACACTAAAATAATAAGTGAGCACATAATAAGATACCGTGCACAACAACTTGAGTGCACGATATTGAGGCCAGAGAGCCTTTTTGTCTATGTTCATGTTTTTTAGGCTGGTGAGCTTGGATACAAAAAGGATAATATGTTGGTATTATAAATGTAAATCACATGAAAAGATTAATGAAAAACACATCATTGTGGTAGACCAACCATGTAAAAGACTATGGAGGGATAAACTCCACTAGATAGGGAAATGGGTCTAAAATTTAAGGATAAGGGGCTAAGCTAGGGAGCTTAATCCAAAAAGGAATATTATATTAATATTCCTTAAAGTATAAAGTATGGATAATTATCTTTTATCCTAAGGTCTAAGGATGGGGACAAGTGGGCCAAGGTAGTTCTCAACATGACAAGTGTCAAGTTGGGAACATGCATACATATAGTTTGGATTTCGTTCATTTTCCAGGATCCCATCAGCATTCACTCATTGATTCAGTTGTCCTCCATACCTTCCTGTTACTGTCATTGTACATGTACTTGCACCTAAACTTGGTTATCTTAAGATTTGGACCGAAGAAGCGGGTTGTCAGGCCCGTGGGATATTGAAGAGGTGGGTTGTCAGGCCCGTGAGTGACTCTCTCTAGGTGAGAGAATTGTTGGGAATTGATTTCCTGAAGGTCCCAAACACAGCTACAGGGCTCTGAGACTTCATGTCCAGCCTATTTTTGAAGCCCCAGAAAGGAAGTGGGGAAAACAAGGGATTGTTGAGCAGAGAAGGGGCACACTTCTTGGGGTTGGACAGGCATGTGGGGAATGAGGGACTGTAGGATGTTAGTTCGAGTTGGCACCTGTGACTGAGTTTTTCTGTGGTCTGAGATACGACATCCTGGTTAGGAATTCCTTTACCCGGGTGGAGTTTATCCCCAGCTCGAGGGTGACCCACTGGTGAGAGTTTTGAGCAGTGTGGTCTAAGGCTGGGAGGAATGTGGAAGGTATGCACACAATCGATGATCATTTTATCAAGATAAGTGTCAATTGTGTGTTAAATCATGTGTTGCATTATTATTAATGCATTTATTTTTATGGGTTTTTCATGTACATGTTGCATGTGTGTTTCTATTATTATTATGTATGAATCAGTTTATTTGAAGAGTATGTGTATGTTTTAATTTGGTATCAAAGTTCAAATTTTTTGTTGTAATGGCCCAATTGGTTGTTGGGGATGCTGCAATGTGGTATCAAAGCTCCAATTTTCAACATTGAGCCTGGATGGGCTAAACAAGCTGAATGTTGAAGTGAAATTTCACATAGAATTGATTTCAAAGTGGCCAAATTTCAAGTTATAGTGTATCCATGGTAAAAATCAGAAGAAATTGCATGGATTTGGGAAAAAGCCTTAGTTTTTGTTGTTAAATTCATCGGGAATTTGAGAAATTTGGCCAAGTGGTGAGATATTCTTAATTTAATAATTGTTCTAGCAAATTCAAACCTAGAATTGGTCAAATTTGAATTTAAAGGGAAGCCAAGACAGATGGAGCGAGATTGGTTGAATAAACTCTCAATCCGTGACTGAATTTGGAAAACATTTGTACCATAAATGTCAACCAACAGTGTTTTATTGCTGCAGAGGTTGAATTGGTTTTATCAGAGTGAAATTGAACAAATTTCATAGTTGCAAAATCTCCTTGGTGAAACTTGGGAAAAGTTTGGCAAAATCCCCAATTTCTGCAAAGCAAATCATGAGGAATTGATGTGCAGAAAAATGAAGGTGTGCAGGTGTGTGCACTAAAAATGTGTGATGCGTAGTGAAAAGCTTGTGATGTGTGAAAAATAAGGGTCCGTGTGCACACTAAAATTTGGCATTGTAGAGTACAAGTTGGGATGTGTGGAAAAATATTGATGCGCGTTTCTGCGCACTTAAATTTGTTGTTGTGTGGTGCAAAGTTGGTAATGCACGAAAAATAGCAGTTCACGAGTGTGCGCACTTAAATTTGGCACTGCACGATGCAAAGTTGGTAATGCACAAAAAATAACAGTCTGTAGGTGTGTGCACTTAAATTTGGTGTTGCGCAATGTAGAGTTGGTAATGCATGAAAAATAATGGTGTGCAGGTGTGTGCACTTAAATTTGGTGCTACGCGGAGAAAAGATGGTGAAGTGCGAAAAAATAATAGTGCACGAATGTGCACACTAAATTTAGCACTTCACAGTGTAGATTGGGTGGCACATGCATAATATTGGTGTGTGTGGTTTATGCGCTAAAAACTGGCAGAGCAAAGAGGAAAAGTATTGTTGAGTGCAAAATGTTTGTATGCAGTGCATGCATGCTGAATATTCATGTTGTGTGATGGTTTAACTAATGGTGTGCACGGTGTGAGCATAATAAACCTTGGCATGGTTTGGTGTGTATAGTGAAATGCACATGGAATATTATCATTTGACATACAAAAAAAAAATGTGCAATAGGTATTAGTGCATGAACCAAAATTGTGCACAGTAGATATTGGCATGCGATACAAAAGCAATGCACACCAGATATTAGCGCGACAGAGAAGTGGTCCAAACTAGTTATAGGTGTGTGGAGCATGCACTACCTTGTGTCATTTTGTGCATAATAAATATGGGTGTACATTTTAAGATTGGTGTGCACGAATTCTTTTGAATGGTCTACAACATCAGAAAACCGATGAATTTCTGCGACCTTTTATATTGTTTGAACTTTGAAGGTCATCTTTTTGCAACACATTTTTGAGGCCCTAAACAACGTTTTTATCTACTCAAAAACCATGAGAATAGAGTTTACCAAGGTACACTCTCTCTATATATATTAAATGACAGAGATCATAGAATTATTTCTAATGGTGTAAACCATTCGTTAAACAAATATTTTATGAGGAAGTTACAGGACAAACATTGGAGGGTAAATTTTACGACCCAGTTAACTTCGGAGGACCATAACTTTATGCTTTGGAATGAGATTGAGGCACAGGAGAAGTATATCGAAATATATTGAACCATAGAACATAGTCATGGAGATGAATTAAACTTATGGGCATGTTTAAAATGTTTACTATGGCACGGAAGGTACATGTAACATCCAAGGCCAGAAACACTAATTGCCCTGGAACTTCAGCAGGTTGTAACTAGCAGCCCGGAACTAAGAAAGAGGTGAAACTTGGACACACTGTCTAAAATATGTATATGAAGAAAACCAATTGGGATCCTACCAAAACTCCAATGGATCAACTGAAAAATGCATAATTACAGTTCATATTTGCACCTAGTTGAAGTATGAACAGAAGAATTAATGGACAATTTTCAAATAAACATAATTTTTTTCTCAAGACTCAGAAATGAGCATGGAATCGGGTTTTGGAAAGGTCTTGGACAACAGAATATAAATATTTGCCTAGAAAATTGATATGGGCATTCCATTTTACAAGAAATTAGAACAAATAATTATGATACATTATTGAACTAGAATTATACATAATTTCATGAATTGTTAAATTATTCAACCTAACAAGTTTTGTTGGTAGCACATTTTGCAAATTTAACATCAATTAGATTATAACAATATCAGCACAGAGCTAAGAATCATGGAATATGTATAGGGGGATTACATCCATGAATATGAGGTAGCGTAAAATATCTCATGAAATTATGAGATATTCTTAATTTAATAATTGTTCTAGCTAATTCACACCTAGAATTGGTCAAATTTGAACTTAAATGGAGTCCAAGACAGATGGAGTGATATTGGTTGAATAAACTCTCAATCTGTGACTGAATTTGGAAAACATTTGTACCAAGAATGTAAACCAGCAGCATTTTTTTTGTTGCAGAGGTTGAATTGGTTTTATCAGAGTGAAATTGAACAAATTTCATAGTTGCAAAATCTCCTTGGTGAAACTTGGGAAAAGTTTGGCAAAATCCCCAATTTCTGCAGTGGAAATCATGAGGAATTGATGCATAGAAAAATGAAGGTGTGCAGGTGTGTGCACTAAAAATATGTGATGCGTAATGAAAAGCTTCTAATGTGTGGAAAATAAGGGTGCATGGCTTTGTGTGCTAAAATTTGGCGATGCATAGTACAAGTTGGGATGTGCGGAAAAATATTGATGCGCCGAGGTGAACACATAAATTTGGTGTTGCGTGGTGCAAAGTTGGTAATGTGCGAAAAATAACAATGTGCAGCTATGTGCACTTAAATTTGGCACTACGCGGTGCAGAGTTGGTAATGAGAAAAATATAACGGTGTGTAGGTGTGCGCACTTAAATTTGGCGTTGTGGAGTGCAGAGTTGGTAATGCGCAAAAAATAATGGTGTGCAGGTGTGCGCACTTAAATTTGGTGCTACGCGGAGTAAAGTTGGTGAAGTGAGAAAAAATAATAGTGCACAAATGTGCACACTAAATTTAGCACTGCACGGTGCAGATTGGGTGGCGCATGCATAATATTGGTGCATGTGGTTTGCATGCTAAAAATTGGGAAAGCAATGAGGAAAATTGTTGTTGAGCGCAAAATGTTGGTATGTACATTCATGTTGAATATTCATGTCGCGTGATGGTTTAATTAATGGTGTGTGTGGAGTACTAGTGCACGATGTGAATGCACTAAACCTTAGCATGGTGTGGTGTGTAGAGTGCAATGCACATGGAATATTAGCATGTGACACAAAAAAAAATTGTGTGCAATAGGTATTAGTGCATGAACCAAAATTGTGCATGATAGATATTGGTGTGCAACACAAAAGAAGTGCGCACTCGATATTATCCCGATAGAGAAGTGGTCCACACTGGTTATAAGTGTGCAAAGCATGCACTACCTTATGACTTTATTGTGCATGCTGAATCTGGGTGTACATTTTCAAATTGGTGCACGCGAATGATTTTGGATGGTCTGCAACAACATAAAACCAGTGAATTTCTACGACATTTTATATTGTTTGAACTTGAACGTCATCTTTTTGTAGCATGTTTTTTAGGCCCTAAACAACATTTTTATCTACTCAAAATCCACAAGAATAGAGTGTACCAAGGTACACTCTCTCTCTCTCTATAGATCAAATGAAAGAGCCCATAGAAATATTTTTAATGGTGTAAACCATTCATCAAACAAATCTTTTATGAGGAAGTTAGAGGACAAACATTGGAGGGTAAATTTTAAGACCCAGTTAACTTCAGAGGGCCATAAATTTCTACACTGGAATCAGATTGAGGCACAGGAGAAGTCTATGGAAATATATTGAACCACAGAACACATTCATGGAGTTGAATTAAAATTATGGGCATGTTAAAAATGTTTAATATGGCATGGAAGGTACCTATAATATTCAAGGCCAAAAACATTAATTGGCCTAGAACTTCAATAGGTTGTAACTAGCAGCACAGAACCAAGAAAGAGGTGAAACATGGATATATTTTCAAAAATATGTATATGAAGAAAACCAATTGGGATCCTACCAAAAATCCAATGGAGCGGGTGAAAAAGGCATAATTACAGTTCATATTTGCACCTAGTTGAAGCATGAACAGGAGAATTAATGGATAATTTTCAAATAACCATAAAACTTTTCTCGAGACTCAGAAATGAGCATGGAATCGGGTGTTGGAAAGGTGTTGGATAGTATAATATAAATATTCACCTAGAAATATGATCTGGGCAGTCAATTTTACAAGAAATCAAAAGAAATAATTATGATGCATTATTGAACCAGAATTATACATAATTTCATGAATTGTTAAATTATTTAGCCTAACAAGTATTGTTGGCTGCACATTTTGCAGATTTAACAACAATTAGATCAGAACAAGATCAACACAGAGCTAAGAATCATGGAAGATGTGCAATGAGATTACATCCATGAAGATGATGTTTGACGCATGTATGTCGATATGGGTAATGAAGGTATAATTCTAGTTCGATAATGCATCAAAATTCATTCTTATTGAACCAAAATTATATATAATTTCATGAATACATAGAGAAGGCAAGGAAGAAAGAATTAACTTGGTAGAGACCATAAATATTTTGCAAATTTATTTCCAAAGTTATAAATTTGATAATGAGAAGCTTATGAAATCCAAGGAGCAGCAGGAGGACTTCAACATAAAGTTAATGCGGAGCTTGGACATAATACAAAAGAAGATGGATAAGGAGAATGACTCAATAAAATTAGGAAGCTATAGGTCTCATGATGAGAGGGGAAGAACAAGAAGTGTTTTTAGACATAACCATCATTCCCCAAGTAATTCCACTAGGAAATCACACAGTAGTTCAAGTCCAGCCCCTGTCAGGAAACATAAGAGGTCTAGGATGGATGAACTATAGGAAGAAATGAACAAAATAAAGCCTCCTACATTTTATGGTGAACACAAGAAATATGAGGATGTAGAGACATGGATGCTAGGCATGAGGAAGTATTTTCAATTTCATAATTACTCTTCACACATAGAAGGAAGAATTGTCATCTATCAACTCAAGGGAAAAGCAACAATGTTGTGGGAACAATTTGTGCAGGTGAAACACATTGATGAGAAAAATGTTACTTGGAGAGCATTCAAGAGGTTTTTTCAAAAGAAATACTTGACTCAGAGATACTATGACAAGAAAATGAAGGAGTTTTTTTTAACTCAAACTTGGGAGTTTGACCATAGATGAATATGAAATAAAGTTTTTAGAGTTGTTGAAGTATGTTTCTTTCATAAAGGATGAGTCAGTCAAGATTCAAGGGTATTTGAGTAGGATATCATCATTTATCAGTGACAAGATACAATATTACGATCCCAAAACATTGGAGAAAACCATAAGGGGAGTTAAATGCATTTATGATCAACATAAAGGAAGGCAAACTTCCCAAAAAGCTTGGGAAGAAAAAATGAAAAGTAATATGGAGCAGAGGAAGAAGGGGACTAAGCCACCATTCTTCATAAATAATTCCCAGGGACATGCAGCTTCTAAAGAACTTAGAATGACTGAGACAATGGGGAAAATACCAATGCAACCACCTATTCAATGTTGGGGTTGTGGGGGAGATCATATGTATAGAGATTCTTCTCACAGAGTTGAAAAAGTGAGGACTATTTACAATGTACAACAAGTTGATACATTGGAAGACATGGGCATAAATGTACCTAGGATCTACACAGCCCTGGACAACAAGCAAGTTGAGTTTCAGTCACATCTGATTGAAGTGGAAGGTAAGATCAACAACCAAACAATTGTTATTTTAATTGATTCAAGAGTTGGTCATGGTTATCTAGATCCTAACATGGTGGAAAGATTGCAATTTCCAAGAAGCAAGCTTGGAAAATCTTGGTTGGTGCAGCTGGATACCAAAGCTAAAAAAAAATTAATGATATGGTTAAGGCATTTCCAATGGACATGAATGGACTAGGCACTAGGGAAGATTTGAACATCATACCTTTAGGTTCCTATGATTTCCTAATTGGTATGGATTGCTTGGACCAACACCAAGCTATCATAGACTTTTATAATAAGGCATTTATTTTCTTGGATGAGGAAGAGAACCTAAGGATAGTACAGGGAATTCCCAGGGTAGTAAATTTTAGAGAAATTTCATCATTGTAGCTGAAGAAAAGTTACAAAAAAGAGTGTCAAATATTTGCAACACATATGGAAGAGACACTTAAAGAGAAGGTGCAAAATATTGAAGATTGTGTAGTCCTAAAAGAGTTTGAAGATGTATTTAAATAAATACGAGGATTACCCCCTAAAAGAGACATTGATTTCTCTATCAATCTGATTCCTGGAGCAGCCCCAATATCCAAGACCCTTACAGGATGAGTACACAAGAATTGAAGGAATTACAATTGTAACTTGAAGAGCTTCTAAAGAAGGGGTATATATGCCCAAGTGTGTCACCTTGGGGTGCCCCAGTATTATTTTTGAAGAAAAAGGATGGAATTTTGAGACTTTTCATTGACTCCAAGTAGTTGAACTAGGTAACTTTGAAGAACGGGTATCATTTTCCAAGAATCAATGAACTCTTTGATCAGCTAAAAGATGCAAATATATTCTCCAAGATTGATCTCATGTTAGTCTATCATCAGGTAAGAATTAAAGATGAAGGCATCAACAAGACTGCCTTCCGAACAAGGTTTGGTCATTATGAGTTCACAATGGTGCCATTTGGGTTATCAAATGCACCGGTTGTCGTCATGTGTTTAATGAATGGGATTATTTGGATAAGTTTGTCATTTTGATCTAGATTATTTTCAGCACGAAATGAGAGCGGAGCTATAATAAATAAATGTACATAGATATGTCGGATATCCAATAATACAACATAAATGTATTATAGATGCAACCATAAACATAGAGATACAGTAATACACAATTTTCTATTAATGAGTGAAAATGTACAAAGACTGCAAAAATACAAAGTGAAAGACTCGCTAGAATGGTGGCAGCTTATCTCTGAGAAGAGATGTGTCTACTATTCACATTCGCAAGAAGATGATCATTAAAATGAGGCTCCAAAGGCCTTTTTAACATAAGAAAAATACAAAACCCTAAACCCGAAAGATGAAAATCCAAAAGGTTTGTGGGCCCCGATGGGGGTAGTTGATTCGTCAACATCCCGGGGGCGTAACTTTTGCATACGATATTCGTTTGGGGTGCTCAATACACCATTGGAAAGGTATAATTGAGAATAAGGATTTCTGACTAGTCTAGATCAATGCTTAGGATACTTACATGGGCCCCAAATCCCAAGAAAACGTCGTTTAGGGCCTCAAAACAGCCCCGGAAGTTTGGAACCCAAAAAACCACAGAAAAATTGCCAAGATGGAAAAATATTTTTCGAGCCCATGGAAAAGGTGGGTGCCCACCAATATCCACCTGGATCAATCCTCCCTCCTTGGAAAGAAATGTTCTCCATTGCGTTGAGTTCTTGAGGGAGAGGGGAAAGCGATTGTTGAATCTGAATCTTGGTGAGTTTCTTACCTTGTTGGAGATGTCGCGTTGCTTGGTTTGTGGAAGGATATCATGAACCTGTTGTTGGCACGGTTGAAACTATTCAACCATTTAGAATACATGAGATTTCTCTATGCAGAAGGAATCTTTGCGCTTTGTTGCATTCTTTTCGACCCGCTTCTATTGGATAGAAGGTGTTATTCTGAGACTGTAGTGGTTGTAGTATCCTTCTGTTCACCTTTCGAACAGATTTTGAAGAAGATTAATTTTGTAGTATGAGATACTACCTTGCGACATTGTTTAGGTGGGACAAAAGTTGGAATTACCTATGGTATTCTATAGAGGTTCCCCCTAGAGAAACAATGACATTGCAGGGTCGAGACTCATAAACAACATGGCATTTCCACATATATGGTTTTCCCAAGAGAACATCACAGACATCCAATGAGGAAACATCACATAATACCTCATCCTTGAAGGGATGGATTTCATATGACAATCGAAACTTCTGGTTGACATGAAGATCTCATCCCTGGCGAAGCCACCTGATGTTGCATGGATGTGGGTTTGTTTTTGTCAACAATCCCAACTCTTTGATGACCTCGACTGAGATGATGTTATTATAGCTTCCGCTATAAACAATAAAATGTAGTGGGTTCCCCTTCACCCACATCTGTGAATGAAAAAGGTGCTTCCCCTCTTCAGGATCTACTATTTCCTCTAGTTGAATTGTTGTGGTCACAAAAATATCAATGGGGTCTGCGTTGATGATTTTTCTTCTATCAATATTTTCTTAATCAGATTATGAATCACGGTTCAGCTCATTGTCTTTGATATCGGCCACCAATGATTGTTTTGAGCGACATTCGTCGGTGTTGTGTCAGGGGATTTTTTGGAAATCGTACCATTTTTCGGTGTCCTTCTTCATCTTTCCATTACCCTTCTTTTCTTGTGGCTTGGAATGGTTTTCTGAAGGCTAGTTATTATGGTCGTCTTTACCATACTTTGGTTGTTGCATATTTGCACACTCGAACTCCCATTTGTTTTGGTGCCTAAATTTCTACTAGATTTTAACAACATATTGATAAGCAGCACCGAGTGATTAAATGTCCAGAAAATCCATTTCATTTTGGATGTATCTGTGTAGAGCCCCATAGTATTTTAGAACCAAATGTCGTTTGGAGTATTTGATACCTAGCTTGGTGTAGAAGGTATGAAAGGTATTGGTGAACTCTGAAATTGTTTGACCCCTCTCTTGCTACAGTGTGGTCCATATCATGTACTAGTCCTCATAGTTTCCAATAGGATAATATTGTTCCTTTACCACATCCACACAAAAATCCCAAGTGGGCTCGGCCCCATATATTCCAGACTCCTCTGTGGAACTTTTATCCCAGTAAGTTTCCCACCAATGTTTGACATGGGGGAGAGCCTTAAGGAGTGCGAAGATGATATTTTCCCTGTCGGAGAAAGG
Organism: Picea glauca; assembly: GCA_000966675.3. Classification (NCBI taxonomy): domain Eukaryota; kingdom Viridiplantae; phylum Streptophyta; class Pinopsida; order Pinales; family Pinaceae; genus Picea; species Picea glauca. Next base: position 95,958 of record JZKD02S0730520.1, on the reverse strand, counting down.
TGAGGTTCCTCCAAAGTGGCCTCTTGATGAAGACACACATGTTGTTATTGGTAGGCATTGAAGGATGTGGGAAAAATTCTCCATCATTTTGTGCCTATGTCGCGTGAGAGCTTGCTCAAGCAACAAATTAATAGAATCGTCTGCTCTATCCTTTTTCTTTTATTCTTCCACAGAGGGTTTCTTGGGTGTGTGAGAGAAATTTTATTCAAGAGATAAAAGTTCAAGACCCAACTTGTTATACTCGGACCTTGTTGGGGACATGCACTGGAAAATGATCAAGAACAGTCTCCTCTGGTACCACTGATCTGGATTATTTTCGGCACGAAATGAGAGTGGAGATATAATAAAGAAATGTACAGAGATATATCGGATATCCAATAATATAACAAAAACATATCAGATATGAAACCATAAACACATAGATACAATAATATGCAATTTTCTATTAATGAACGAAAATGTACAAAGATTGTAAAAATTCAGAGTGAAAGACTCGCTAGAATGGTGGCAGCTTATCTCTGAGAAGAGATGTGTCCACTACTAACATTCACAAGAAGACGATAATTACAATGAGACTCCAAAGGAATTTTTAACATAAGTAAAATCCAAAACCCTAACCCTGGAAGATCAAAATGCAAAAGGTTTGTTGGCCCCGATGGGGGTAGTTGATACGTCAACTTCTCGGGGGCGTAACTTTTGCATATGATCTACGTTTGGGGTGCTCGATACACCGTTAGAAATTTATAACTAAGAAGAATGATTTTATACTAGCCCTAGTTAGTGCCTTTAAGTCACTTGGGCCCCAAATCTCCAAAAAAAGTCGTTTAGGGTCTCACAACAGCCCCGGAAGTTTGGAACCCAAAAAACTGCTGAAAATTTGCCAAGATGGAAAATTGTTTTTCGAGCCCATGGAATAAGTGGGTGGCCACCGATATCCACCTAGATCATATTTTCTTCTTGGATTACATTATTATATATTATAATTAGAAGAAGAGCATAAAAAAACTTGATTATGGTATTACAAGTATTAAGGGAGCGTCAGTTGTATTCCAAATTGAGCAAGTGTTCATTCTATCAAAATCAAATTCATTATTTGGGAAATATCATTTCATATGAATGGATAGCAGTCGATCCTAAGAATATAGAGACCATTATAGGATGATCAACGCCAAAGAATGTGACAGAGATCATATCATCCATGGGCCTTGCAGGATACTATAGAATATTTATTGAAGTATTCTCAAAGATTGCACACCCACTCACTTCCTTGCAGAAGAAGGGTGTGAAGTTTGAGTGGACATCATATTGTGAAAGGAGCTTCCAAAACTTGAAGCATTTTTTAATGAGTGCTCCAATGCTAAGGATTTTTTATTCAAATGAAGACTTCATTGTATGCATTAATGCATGTAAAGAAGGGCTTGGTGGAGTCCTTAGTCAGAATGGGTATGTGGTGTGCTATGAATCAAGGAAGTTGAAGAAGCATGAAAGGAACTATGCTACTCATGATTTGGATTTGGAAGCCATAATGCATGCCTTGAAAATGTGGAGGCACTACCTCATGGAAAAAATATTTGAGTTGTGGATAGACCATAGTGATTTGAAATATTTATTTGGACAACCAACTCTAAATGTCAGGAAAATAAGGTGGTTAGAATTCATTAGTGAATATTTCTTTGATACAAAGCATATCAAAGAGAAATAAAACAAGGTGGTTGATGAACGTAGAATAAGGGTGCATGTGTTTCATGCTACAACCATTAGAATGTACCAATCAGATTTGAAAGAGAAAATCTTAGCGGCTACAAAATTAGATTTGCAATACATGGAAATAATAACAAAATTACAGCAAGGTATTTTGCAGCAGAAAATTGAATACTATAAGCTAGAAAATGATGAAATTCTCATGTACAAGAGAAGAATTTATGTGCCAAATTCCCAGGAATTGAAAAATATGATATTGAGAGAAATGCATAATGTACCTTATGATGGACACCCAAGTTATCAGAAAACTATTGCAGTTGTCAAGAGCCAATATTATTGGCCAGACATGAAGAAAGAAGTAGTTGATTTTATTTCCAAGTGTTTGGAGTGTCAAAAGTTAAAGGTTGAGCATAGACACCCAACTAGTTTGGTACAACCATTACTCATTTCCGGCTAGAAATGGAAAGTTGTAACAATGGATTTCATCACCAAACTTCCCAAAACAAATAAGTAGCATGATTATATCATGTTAGTGGTGGATAAGCTTACTAAATCTGTTGATCTTGATTTATGAAGGAACGCAACAAAATACACAAATAACCATGAATACAAAGATGCAGTGGAAATAACACTTCATTTCATTAATATCAAAGAACTGAAATTTGTTTACAGACAGAATAGAAATAAACTAGCTAGGGTGTTGGTAGTTTATCTCTGATAAGAGATGTATAGGCCTCTGAAATCTGTGTTCCAATGAGGCTCAAAGGCCTATATATTATTAAGAAACAATGGAAACCCTAAACATCCAAAAAACCTAACCCTATGAGATGAAACGCCAGAATATGGGCCCCATCGAGGTAAATTGGTACATCAATTTTTCAGGGTCGTAACTTTGGCATACTATCTATGTTTGACGCATATGATACATCATTAGAAAGATCTATCTGAGGACTAAAATAGTTGTCAAAAAGGATGAATACCAATTAATAACGACCGGACCATGCCCAAAAAACTTCGTTTAGGGCCTCAAAACAGCTCTGGAAGTTCAGGACCCGAAAAACTACCAAAAATAGTAACTTGTGCTACAATTAAGGAAACTGAAAAAATGAAAGAAACAATGATGGGGTCCAAGTGGAATAGGTGGGTGACCACAAATATCCACCTAGATCATTCCTCCCCCCTTAGGAAGAAATGCAATGGTCCCCATTGCATTGAATTCCTCCATGAGATGAGGAAACTTCTGTTGAACTTGGTCCCTGGTGAAGGAGTTGGCCTACTTTGACAACTCAATATAGTTGGATCCTCTATTGCACCTGATGTTGATCATGTCATTACTTTTACTTAGCATTGGCTCTGTCCAATATGTCATGAACCTGTTGGTGAATGTGTTGAATGCGCTTAATGAAGTTGTTGTCCTTGGCAGCTTCAGACTGGACATGAGATGAATCGGCCTGAGTAGTTGCAAATGGTATGGCTACCTCAATGGGACATAATGGCTAGAATCCCAAACCCACTTGAAAGGGTTTGTGGTCAATTGAGTTGTGGAGGGCCCAGTTATAGCTATGTTGTACATAGGGGAGGATCTCATCCCATGTGCATGGATGTTTTGAGTTGTACATGCGTAAAATGTGTACCATCATCCTATTGACAACCTCTGTCTGGCCATCAGTTTGGGGATGGAAAGTTGTGGACTTGGTGAGCTTGGTGTCCAGCATTGACCAGAGGTTGGACCAAATATATTGAGGAACCTACTGTCCTGATATGAGATGATAGACTGTGGGATCCCAAAGTGTACCCACACTCATTCAAAGAAGAGTTTAGCAGTGGCTTCTTTTGTGATATTCTTCTTGCATGCCACCATAATGAACATCTTCAAGAATCTATCGATGACCATGAAAACACAGTCATTTCCATTCTTAATAGAAGGAAGGCCCGACATGTAATCCATGGAGATGGATTCCCAAGGTCGACTAGGGGTAAGCAGCGGAGTGTAGAGGCCTTGCTTCTTGATGGTTAGTTTGGAAATGGCACAGGCAGTGCAGGATCTGATGTACTTCCTAAAATCTCGTCAAAGTTTTGGACAATAGAAATACTTTTGCAGTACTGCCACTATTTTCTCGACCCCAAAATGCCCAGCGACCCAACTATAGTGTGCTTCCAAAATCGTCTTGGCACACTCTCTTGAAGGAACACAAAGGTGTCCTAGGTGACATAGTAGTGCATCTTGGAGGTAAAAATTTGGAACTCGGTTACCCTCCAAGAGCATCTTGTATGTGTGGCTGAAATTTGGATCGCTCTTGTAGAGAAGCGGCCAATTAGAAGTCTCTTTCCCACAAGAGTTGAGCACAGTGGTTATCGCCATGATTGGTGGTCGACTGAGACAGTCTACAACATTATTGGTGTTTCCCTCCTTGTACTTGATGTTCAAATGAAACTGGTGCATATATGTGGACCACTTCTGATGGTAATCGTTTTGAAACTTTCTTTGTGTCTGTATGAACTGCAGGGGTCGGTGGTCTGTGTGGATGATCATTTCCTTCCCCAAAATGTAATGCTTCCACTGTCGACAAGCCTACACAAAGGAATACATTTCTTGGTCATAAATGGGATACTTTCGGACTGTGTCGGACAATATCGCACTATGATATGCCATTGGATGCCCCTATTGAGTAAGAACTACCCCAATATCATAGTCAAAGGCATTTGTCTCGATCTCAAATGGTTGTTGCAAGTCTGGTAATGTGAGCATCGGTGCGCAATAGAGGCGATGTTTCAATTCGTTGAACACCTTCTGTTAAGATTCCAACCAAAATAATTTTTCTTTCTCTCCTCCCTTGGTGACTTGACTCAAGGGCCAAGTGATATGAGAGAATCCCAACACGAACCTACAGTAGAAATTAGGAAGACCCAGAAAGTTACGAAGCTTTATTAGAGTGGTTGGGGTTGGCCAATCCCAGATGACTTGGATCTTGGTTGGATCCACATGCACCCCAGGCTCATCAATAATGTACCTAGATATTGAACCTAGGTCATGCCAAAAGTGCACTTCTCCAAATACGTACACAACTTGTGTTTCTGCAGTGTTTGGAGGACCTGTCGGATGTGGTGGAGATGCTCTTCCCAAGTCTGGTTGAAGATCAGGATGTCATCCAAGTACACTACTACAAATGAGTTTGTGAATTCTCACAAGATGTCGTCCTTCAGCCTCATGAAGGTTGCGGGATAACTCGTAAACCCGAATGGCATGACTAGCCATTCGAAAAGGCCCTCCTTAGATTTGAAGGTAGTCTTCCAAATATCGAATGGTTTGATTGGTACCTAGTGATACACAGAATTCAAGTCGATCTTGCTGAAATATATCGCACCTTTGAGTTGGTTCAAAAGGTCATCAATCCATGGGATCAGGTACCTATTCCAGACGGTGATCGTGTTCAACGCCCGATAGTCAATACAGAGTCTCCAAGAACCATCCTTCTTCTGCACCAACACTATCGGGCTCCCACAGGGTGATGAAATTGGTCGGATGTGACCTTTTTGTAGCAGCTCTTGAATCTATTGCTTGATTTCATCATTCTCCAGAACAAGGCATTGATAGATAGTTCCATTAGGAAGCAACACACATGGGGTCAAATCGATGGGGTGATTGACCTGAAAGTGCAGAGGCACACCTAGGGGTGAGGTGAAGATGTCCTGGTACTTCTCCATGACCTTGTCCATTCGTTGTTGTCGTGTAGATGAGCCCTGTTTGGAGGTTGTGGCCACAGTCTTCTTTATTCCTTGAGGGTGGATCATCAGGAAAACAAATTTCTCGACTTTGGAAATGAGCCTACTGCATTCTTTTGCAGTAACAAAAGAGATAGTGATAGGTGGTAGTACCTCTAGTATCTTGTACAACTTATTTCCCAAGGTAACAATAACAACACGAGGTTGAGACTCATAGACAATATGTCACTTCCACAAGTATGGTTGGCCTAATAATACATCACAAACATCAAGAGGATAAATGTCACATAATACCTCATCGATGAAGGGCTTGATGTTTTAGGGAAGGTGACATTGTTGGCTGACGCGGAGATCCCGTCCTTGGTGAAGCCACCCGATGGTGTAAGGTTGTGGCTGTGTTTTGGTTGACAAGCCCAACTGATTCACAACCTCTACTGAAATGAGGTTCTTTTAGCTCTCACTGTCGATGATGAACTGTAGTGGGGAACCCTTTACCCACATCTGGGAGTGGAAGAGACGCTCCTCCTCCTCTAGATCTTCTGGTTCTTCCTTTTCGATCTTCATGGTGGCAATGGTGGCATTGGGATCCACATGATAGTTTTCTTCCCTCTGTCATTCCCCTTCTTGGGTTCTAATTCAATGTCAGAGCATGCATCTGATTCAGAAGCCCTCATCTCAACCACCAGTGACTGTTTGGCCCGACGCTCACTTGTGTTGTGAGTGGATCTCTTATGGAACTCACACCACTTTCTCGTGTCCTTCTTTGGCTTCGTAGTGTTTTTATTTGCTTGCGGCTTTGGAAGGTTGTCTTGAGCCACTATGCCTTGGCTTTGTCTTTTGTTCTGTCGTTTGGGGGCACCTTTCACTTTCTTTTGATTCACTGATCCAAAGTCTCGCTTCTTCTGTTTGAATTTATGCTCAATCTTGGTAGCATACCGATATGTCGTACCAAGTGAGGAGATGTCGAGGAACTCCATTTCCTCCTTATTTTTTCTGTGTAGACAACTATGGTGCTTCAACACCAAATGTTTCTCTGAATCTTTGATACCCAACTTTATGCACAAGGTATGGAATAGATTCGTCAACTCGTGCACATATTGATCCCTTTGTTGTTGCAATGAAGTCCATTGTATGTACTTGTCCTCATAGCTCCCCATGGGATAATATTGTTTCTTGATGTTTTCTCAGAAAGAATTCCAAGTGGGTACGACCAAGAATAGGGAGGGTTTCTCCTCATCCTTTTTCTCACAGTAGGTTTCCCACCAGTCCTTGAAATGGGGGGCAGCTTTGAGCAGTGAAAAAATAATCTTCTCCCATTTGGAAAAGTCACGAACCCAGAAATATCCTTCTAATAGATTCAACCATATATCTACGGCATCTACATCTATTTGACAATCAAATATGGGAATGTCAAAGTTTACTTGTACCTTAAAAGGGGTTGTGCCTCTAGAGTGGTTGTTGGATGCAGATGCACCACCAGTGGGCAATCGTTGAAGGATCTGGGTGAATGTAACACCCTGTTTCCCCCAGTTTGTAAAAATAACTATATTGGCCAAGAACTGTGGCAAACTCAAAAATATGAATGTGTGATGTGAATGGACCTTGTGAAAAAGGTCGATGAATGTGAATAATATTTTATATATATATATATATATATATATATATATATATATATATAATTGCAGGACTGCTGAAAGAGGATATGATGAAAAAGAGACCATGATGGATGAAGAAAGGTAGTTGAAGGAACCTGGAAAGGTGGCGTTAACTTCCACTGAAACCAATATCGTATTTGGACTTCACTAGCCTGGAGAGCCAAGAGCGGCTCGCTGGCCCCAAATTAAATGACTCGCCAGGATTGGTAGGTAAATGGCATTTCATGAGTAATGAGGGATGGGGGGGAGGGGGGTGAACTGCCCATCCGTAGAGCCATCAGGCCTGACCAGTGTGAGGAAAATCATGCCACACACAACCTCGCAAGAGGAAAGAAAGGCGTGAGGGAGAAGCGAGAAGAGGGGCAGACGTGGGGGAAGGAAGAGAACTCTGGAAAAAAAATACATAGTGAGTGATAGCAGAGAAGAAGGAGAGTAACCTTCATTCTTCGTCACTGGCAAATAGAGACGCAGTCTCGCAGCATCATGGTCTCATCTCGGGCGTGGCTAGTGGTAAATTTGTTGGGAGTCGTTGATCCTATGGTTGGGTGGAAACGAGCACCCCTCTCAGAAGTTGCATCACTTCTGGTGTTTTTCTGATAAGTGTTTTTCATCTTGTATCTTGAAATGTATATTCTGACATTTATGCTCATAAGTTGTGAAATCATGAAGGGTTTCAGTATAAGGCTGTCTGTGTGGTGTTTGATCAAAAATGGTGGTTGCATGCCTTTGTTGGAAGGACCACATATGTCTTATGTGTATAGATAGATTTTTATATATATATATATATATATATATATATATATATATATATATATATATATATATATGCATATTGAATTAATTCAGACTTCGAGTCTGTTCTCGGGAAATATATACCTTTATTCATCCCCAGGAATACCCGGAATATATCTCTCCCTAGAGATATCCTTCTTGGAAAGCTTATCAAGAACTTGGAAAAGGATTTGAAGGCACAAGTCTTAGTAACCCTATGTGAGGAAGAATGATCCTCTTGAAATCCCAAAATAGAAACGTAGGGATAGGTATCAATCAACAAATGAGATCCCGTTGAAAGATATGTGGTCATTCACGGCCGTTAGGTTGGAGGAAGAAACGAGGGCGTTACATGCCTTAACCCCTTTCCTTTATCTCCGTGAGTGGCGAAGAAATCGAGACCGTAGATCCCCAAGGTCCGTGAGAGTATCTAGACCATTGGTTTTTCCTCATCCAGGGAGCAGTGGGAGAGTGCACAATGTGGGACCGAACTGAACCGTAAGATCTTAGTTAGGAAACCCGGCAGCTATTGGATCTGTCAGGAGATGCATGAGGGTTAATCCCTCATGAACAGGGGCGAAAGTCCCAATAAGGAGTTTGTATCAGGATTGAAGCGTTCGGGAATTTGGGAGTCTGGAGGACGAGAGTCGGGGCACTCGTCATCAGAAGTCCTGAAATAGCGAAAGGGGATTTGAGACATCCATCTACGGGAGGACGTGTGTCAGGGAATCATCCATTTTGGAGATTCAGGCACCAAGACTCACAGAGGTGAGTGCCTAGCCCTTGCGAGCAGCAAAGTCATGAAAGAACCTAAGTCGTCTATTGGAGGGAGAACACGTGTCGTGAAACCACCCATATTGGGGATTTGGACATGGAAAGTACTAGACGGAAGTCTTTTGACTTCACGGGTGGCGAAGTCACGAGAGAATCGCAGCCATCCATCTGAGGAGGACAGGTAGCACCTTGTCGTGTGCACAGACCCTAAAGGGATCAGTGAGGTCGAGGAAATCTTTCATGGTTCTAGAGAAGAGAAGCTCGAGAGGGATAGTGCCATTTTGTGCACAGAGCCCTAGCTGCAAAGATCGCAGAAGAGAAGAAAAGGTCGAGACCTTTGATACTTAAGAAATATTCCAAGGAGAAGGAAGAGAAGTGCATGCTCAAGGAGGAGCTACGATTGTCGTTAGATTGGCTGGAGCGAAATAGATCTGGGTCATCGAAAATGTACGTCCAGACGCGCACAAAAGAGAGCAGAAATGGACAACATAGAGACTTCATAGAGAAGTGCCAAAATGTTGTGGTCCATTGGATCGCACTGAGTTGTGAGGGAGTTAATCCATAGAAGCAGCCATGGGAGAAGTTGTATGGACGGTGGAGACACTTTGAGATAGAAGTGGAAAATAGCCGATAGTCGTTGGATCTTGTAGGGTTGCAAGGCAATTAGGGCCGGGGTAGTCCTGAAGAGGTCCAAGTTTGGGATCTCGCATCTTGGGGTTTCGCAAGAAGAGAGCACAAGAGTTTGGTTCTTCAACTCACGAAGTCGCGAAGTGCGAAATTGCGAGGAGAAAAAAATTTGAACCGTTGGATCCAGTAACGGGAGGACTATTGGATCAAGGCCTTATCGTGCATTCGGAGGTTCAGAGGTTGAGAGGACCTCTTCTTGACATCAGAAGTCGTGAAGTGTCGAGAGCCGAGGTACAAGTGAGAAACACATGGCAGAACCACAAGGTGGAAGCCGCGTGGTTGACAAGAGGACATGCATTGCCTAGAGAAAGGAGTCAATGCTCTGTTGACTTCTCGCATCTCGGGGATTCACAGAGTAAGAGCACGGGAGCTCAACCCTTCGACTCGCAAAGGTGCGAGTAGCAAGAGGTGCTAGCGTTTAGCCTAGCCAGTGTTCACGTGTGGAAGGCACTGATAGAAAGGATCTATAACCATTTTGTGATCTCGGGTATCGCAATATTGGGAAGGAAGAGTCGGGAGTTTCGACTCACGAACTTGCGAGATGGCAAGTTGCGACAAGAACCTTTGGGAATAGGCCTTGGTCATAGCGCTATGGTTTCTTGGGAAAGGTGGAGCTCACGCCTAGTGTTGTTCACACAGGGGAGCTACCGAAATAGACCTGTGGACCAAGGCATAGCCTAGGGGGGTAATTTCTAATCGAAGCCTCTTCGGTAGTTCGACATTCAGGGTTTGCAGAACCGAAAGTCTCGACTCGCTTATAACACTGAGTCACAAAATGAAAAAAAGGTGCCTAGTTGTTTGACCTATGATCAATATCAGCAATCACATGGAGGTCGAAAAAGGGGAGAACTAGCCTATGCTAATCCCCATAGGATTTCGAGGATTCTAACCATAGAGAATTCGGCGAAAAATATTCATTTCCGTAGTGGGTTTGTGAAAAATTGGTATCAGAGCATCGTTACAACACTTGGCCTTCTTGGGCTCATGAATGAGTTGCACAGGAGCTCCGTTCGAAACACTCCTAAAAAGAGTAAACCCCCCCTGTCTTAACTTTCCTAATCAAAAAGACGAAGTTGAGAATGAAAAATCCCTTTTGTGTGTGTGTACATGTGAAAATATGAATTATGCACTGGTTATAAATAAATATAAATATCAACTAACAACTAGTGTTTTTCCTTTTGCACACAAGCGGAAGATCAACCGCGGGAAATTATCAACACATAGTATGGTGACTCACCAAGAAGTGGGAGAAGGCTCCCACAATAGAGACGAAGATTCTGACGAAAGAAGGGCAGCAGGGACTCCTCTGGGTCTAGCTGAGACTGTGAGGAGCCTCATGGTCGAATTACAAAGTTTAAAGGCCGACAATGAAAGGATGATGAAAGAACAAGAAAAACAAACAGAAATTAATGCAGTTTTACTGCAGAGTTTATCTGATCTACAAAGAAAAATGCAGCATGAAACTGAAACTCAGAAACATGGTCATATCATTGGTCACACTGAGAGGAGCACCTCAAAAAAGGTCCAACCCAGAGGTAAAGGACAAGCGTCGGATGATTCCTCTGAGAAGGAAGCTGGCGATTCGAAGGGCTCTTCTAGCAACAGAACCAGTTCCTATTCCCAAAAGAAACAAAAGAAGAAAAAGCCTTCCAAAGGTCAAAAATTCGAAGAATTCAGAAAATCCAAACCACCCTCCTTTGACAGTGAAATAAAGAAGGGAGAGGAAGCAAAGTCCTGGCTGCTTGGACTAAAGAAGTATTTCAGAGTCCATGACTTTTCAGAAAATATGAAGGCTCGAGTGGCCACCTTCAACTTGAATGGAAAGGCTTCCATTTGGTCGGAAGACCTTAAGAATGTGAAAGGGGTTTGCGAAGAGGACATGTCTTGGGAACAGTTTGAGAAATACTTCTGAAAGAAGTATCTGTCAGAAAAATATTTCGACGAAAAGACTAAAGAGTTTTATGAACTCAAACTGGGACAACTCACTATAGAAGAATATGACAACAAATTCCTCAATTTGTTGAGGTATGTACCCTATATCAAGGCGGAAAAGGCAAAGGTGCAACGCTTCATCAGTGGACTACCTAAGGACTATCGGAATAGAATTGAATTTGATGAGCCAAAGACTCTAGAAGGCACTATTCTAAAGGCAACCTATTGTCATGAACAGTTTGGGCATTGAGCAGAACCTCGCGAGGGATGGAAACAGAAGAATAGTTCAAGATTTTAGAAAAGGGGAATTAAATCCCCAGGATTTAAGAACTATAAGAAGAACCCAAGAATGAGCTTCCCAGCCTGGAGTATGCACCAGCAGAATTTTCCCTCCTTGAGCGGAAATAAAACTTCTGGACCCATATCAGTGAAGACTGATAACCCAAAGAGAGAACCTTTGAAATGTTGGGGTTGCGGGGAAGAACATCTATTGAGAGACTGTCCACACCGACAACAGAATGGTCAGAGGATTTATAACATCCAAGAAGCTACTACCATCAATGATGTGGCCAAGATTGAGCCACAAATTTATGCAGCCTTGGATAATAACCAAGCTGACCACCAAGCTTTTGTGGTGGAAATAGAAGGTATGATTTCCAACCATCTAGTGTCTGTGTTGATTGACCCTGGTTCAAATTTGAGTTATATAACCCCTAAAGTTGTTGATAAGTGTAAACTACAACCACAAAAACATACCAAGCCATGGTTGGTAGAGTTAGCCACTGGCACCAGAAGAAGGGTAGCAGAGGTTATACCAGCCTGCCAATTGATGTTGGGTAAATCCCCCACCCAAGCAACCCTTAACATATTACCACTGGGATCTTATGATCTGTTGATTGGTATGGATTAGCTAGCTTTCCATAAAGCCAGATTGGACTATTACCATAAGACCTTAGAATGTGTAAGTAAGGAAGGGAAGAGGATAACCCTTCAAGGGATCCGAAAACCTGTCTCGGTGAGACAAATATCATCT
>JZKD02S0730520.1:44967-65559 GCA_000966675.3 Picea glauca | reverse complement strand
TTTCGATGGCTCCTAGCTTTGACACACACACTTGCTCAAGTATGAAGAAGTTGAAACACATATGATGACCTTGTTGTTGTCTTGCTGCTGTAGCTCCAACCCTTCACACAGTCTTTGCACAAATTCTCCAATCAATCTCTTGCTTCTTATTTTAGCTTCTCACTTCTTAACCTTTTCCATGAGTAATCTTCTCAATATATAGGAGAAGATTGATTAGTTACTTGGATAGGGAATAATCCCAAGATATCTGGAAAGCCAGTATTTTGCCAACCATTCGAACTCCAACTCATCCTTCTAGAAGATTCCTTCTAGAAGGATCGAGAATTTACTCATTTTCCTCTTTAGAAACAAGTTCGCACCCTAGCTTTGGACACAGTGCGAGAAGTTCGCAATACAAACGAAAGCAACCTGCGAACATCAAGCTTCTCGCAGGATAGTATATATGCAACCTGCGAACTTTTCCCAAAATATGATTTTTGAGGAAATGACAAATGTAACCTTCCTCTGGAAATTGTTCTTAATAAAGAGTTTGATCTTCCATTACCCTGACATGATCATAATATCATCTCGATAACCAAAAATGTGGATAACAATTTCAGACTTATGTTCGTTGTTTTTGGGTCATACGGAATGGTCTGTACAGCTGACTATTGGCACAAAAATCGATGTATGAAAGAGGTCGTACAACAGTACGGACTTGGCATGTTTTTAGAGGGAGAATTTGGTGGGACTGTTTTGGTGTTGTGAGGTATTTTACTTGGTTGGAAATGTGTATTTGTTGTTGTTTTGTACATTCCTGAAGCTGAATAAAAATATATCTCTCTCTCTCGTTGGGTTTACCCACATTGGGGTTTTCCCTAGCATTTGCCTAAATTTCTGAGTGTATGGGTTGTTGTCCACTGTGTTATTTTCGTTGTTATTTTTCTTAGCAATGTGTATTTCTGCTTATGGTAATTTTTGAATGTGGATTTAAGGCATTTATGAAATTTATGAAGACAGTTATCTCTAGGTTTCTAAATGTTTGACAGAAAATTCATTTGCTGATTTTTGTCATTAAAAATCTACTTGGCTGAGAAAAAGACTTCCAAGGAGATGTGGGATGCATTTAAGAACTCGTTTGAGGCAAAGAATGAGAACCGAAAGATGGCCTTGAAGGCTAAGTTGCATGATACCAAGATGGGTAAGGAGGAGAGTGTATATTCTTATCTTACTCGGGTGGCTCAAGTAAAAGATGAGCTGGCAGTTGTTGGAGAGGTCATTACAGATTTTGGGTTGGTGAGGATAGCTTTAAATGGATTCACCAAAGAATGGTAAGCCTTTGTGAAGTGTGTGGTGGGACGTGAGCATCTACCAGATTAGAGCATACTGTGGGATGATTTTACTCAGGAGGATATCCGAGAAAGATCTCAAAGCATTGAACAGAAGATAGACGGAGTTGATGAGAATGTTGCTCTTGTTGCAAAGAACAAGAAGAAAGGAATTTCCAGAAGGGACTTGAGTAAATTCAGATGCTATTGTTGTAACTAGTTGGGGCACCTTGCCTCTCGTTGTCCTGAGAGGAAGAAGAATACTAAGTCAGAGGGGACTGAGACAATTGCTACAACAGCCATGAAGGGCTTTGCTTCAAAGTAAAAAAATGAATTTTCTTTCGTAACTCCAATTTCTAGTGTCGGCAGCAAAGGATTTGGAGGTGATATTAGATGGATTGTGGACGGTGGAGCCTCTAGCCACATGACGGGAATATGGCAAGTATTCCTAGATTTCACAGAGATTGGTCTTGGCCGACAGGTGTTAAGTGAAGGTGGTATGGCTAGAGCTTTACATGAAGTTGGGAATGTTAGATTCCAACTCGAGTTTGGGGGACTCTTGGAGCTTGATGGAGTTATCTTTATTCCAGGGTTGAGGGTTAACTTACTCTTAGTCTCAACCTTGGAGGATGTAGGATATTGTGTATTGTTCAAGAGGGAACATGTCTTTATCTACAGGCAGGGAGTGGACCCGGTAGAGCTGTAGTTGATCGGTAACCGGGTGGATAGGTTGTATATGTTGAGAGGACAACCTTCGATGTATGATTTAGTGTCAAATGAGGAGTGTGAGGAGGCTTATGAGACTACGGTGGTGCAAAGGATTTAGTCTTGCATTCTTAGAGAAGAGAGTGAGTCTCTTCTGAGCAGTGGCAGGAGGCTCAGCCAGGTTGATCAAACCAATGCTCAAGATGAAGTGAGCTCAGGGTTCCAGGATGTTTCCAGGAGAATATCTTCTAGTTTGAGTTTTGTGTAGGTGTTGAGGATGGCTACAGGTTCAAAGGGAGCTCCTACAGAGAACAATGTGATGGGACCAGATGATGGAGATGGCAGCGAGTACATCCTTTTCTAAGAGGGAGTGTTAGATTTTTATCTCAGGAGGTAATCCGCATGTTTTGTCTTGTATGCGGATGTTACCTCATATTTACACTACCATGCACTTAAATTTGTAATGAGTTTTTATAAAGTTGTTTTAAGTGGTTCTTTTATTAAAGTGACTTTTTAATAAAGTGTACATTTTATTTTTAAAGTGACTTTATTTTCATAAAGTACTTATGTAATAAAGTGAAATCACGTTAATATTTCAAGTGATTCATTTTGGAGGGAATGGATCATGACCCTTGATCTTGAAAAAGGAAAGATCTAATCTTGGCCTTTGGATTTAGGGTTGGGGAATGTGAAAAGACACTTTGGAGAGAAAATGTCATTTTCATATTATAAAAGAATGCATTGGGTAGTGTACAAGACACATCGAGAAGATGAGAGGAGTTGAGTTAGAGAGATTTTCTAAGTAAGCTTGAGAGAGGAAAGTGAGCAGCAAAGAGGGCATGTTTTCTAAGGAGATAGGGCACAAATCCCAAGGAAACTTTTCCTGTGATTTTTGGGCTGAGTTATTTTTCTACTGTGGGAGGCCATACTGTACGGATCTGTATAGTCTATACAATTTCATACAGTTCGTATTGCCGTACAGATTTGGCATGGAAATCGAGGCAGTTTTGGGCACAGTTTTCAAGGTGGATTTCAAACTTATGTTCGTTGTTTCTAGGCCATACGGAACATTCTGTACAGCTAACTATTAGCATGAAAATCGAGGTATGGAAGAGGTTGTACAACAGTACAGACTTGGCACATTTTTCGAGGCAGAATTTGGTGGGTCTGTTTTGGTGTTGTGAGATATTTTCCTTAGCTGGAAATGTGTATTTGTTGTTGTTTTGTAATTTCCTGAAGCTGAATAAAAATGTATCTCTCTCTCGTTGTGTTTCCCCACATTGGGGTTTTCCCTGGCTTTTGCCTAAATTTCTGAGTGTTATGGGTTGTTGTCCATTGTGTTATTTTCGTTGTTATTTTCCTTAGCAATGTGTATTTCTACTTATGGTAGTTTCTAAATGTGGATTTAAGGCATTTATGAAATTTATGAAGATAGTTATCTTTAGGTTGTGAAGTGTTTGACAGAAATTTCATTTGTTGATTTTTTTCATTAAAAATATACAAGTAATACCTTAAGTCCTCCTAAACTCTTGACCTCATGAAGGAAAGTAGCTAGGGTGTAGGCACTTCTAGGCCCTAGCGCCTCCTTCTCCTTAAACTTATTTTGGATGGAAGTATTATGCAACAATAAACTTGATCAAGACCTCCAAAGTGATATCACTTTAGGGCTTTGTAGGTTTGAAAAATCAATAGATCAATTTAATAAGCTTGACAAATGAAAAGTAAGAAATTAGTACCTTAAGTTTCTTACTTCAAGCATTAATTAGGCATGCAATTTCTTAATCTCATATGAGTAAGAAAACCATACCATAACCACTTAGACAATGACAAAGTAAAATTCACTTACTTGCACCAAGAATAATCATGCAAAACAATGATATATTGCCAAAATACTCTAATAAATTGATCCAAGTGCCAAAAACAAGCCTTAAAAGAGATGTGCCTTCCTTATTCCAGCCAATAACTCCATAGTAGGGGAAAATTTCCAGTCCCCTTATCTCCAAGGGACAAGTCATGATGAAAAAATGAATGTAACTTTGTTTATTTATACCAAATTATGACCTTAATTAACTTTTAGGTATAAAAACAAGGTCAACCTGGCCAATTTACAACAAAAATTTATTTCTTACACAATTTAAATAAATTTGCATCTAAAATATCCTCCAAGGGTGATGTCATGCCCCTCTAGGGTGATATTGAGGCCCATAGGTGGAACATTGAGCAAGGTATATGAAACATTATGCCTCCAAAGGCTCAAAACCAAGCCCACATGTGTCATTTACCTTAATAATGCCTCCAAAATTATAACCCTAGCTCATGGGTGACATCTAGGGACTCTAAAGGCCAACACCCAAGTGGAAGGAGCATGAAACCCTGGGTATAAGTCTGTGAAATCGCCTCCAAAGGAAATGAACTTCTTCCTCCTAATGCAAATCAACAATCTCTACCATGCCCCTTGGTTGGGGTCTCAGTATCCATCACTGGGATTTGAGCCACATGAAGGTCCAAACTAATCATCCCCCCATGCACATATATCCACTGGGAAAGGTCCTGAAGAGACAAAAAGTACTCCCTCCAAAGGGTCATAAGTCACAAGGATCATAGCATGTAAATCACATATAATAATTAAATCACCTGAACATGTGCATCAAACCCCCCTAACCCCAAACAAATGCTCAAAGACATTATTCAATTTGACAAGTTTATGTTTGGAGAGGGTCTCAAGGTGTTCTATTAGGATAGTATCCCTTATATCTATGGTGTTTCCCAGGTGGATTCTGGTCCAAGTCATGAAAGTGTATGAGGTGGCATGGGGTAAAGCTTCTGGCATGGGTGCAAGAAATAAAATATAAATGTAGAGTCTTACATGTGGGCACCTTTGTGGAGGGTGAGTTGCACCTTGATATGAATGCAATTGTTTCCTAGCCCAGACATTGGAATTTATTATTAGATTTATTTCTTTTGATATTTGATCTTGTGCTGCAAGGGAATAGTTGAGGGTGATTGTCTTGGCTTGGTGACTAGAGGTGAGAGTGTCATCCACAAAATATTTCACGGAAATGAGAAGGTTGGCTCGTGATGAGACCCCCTTTCTTTTGGCTACGCAACCAAGAGCCATTACCCTGGCTTGGTGACTAGATAGGTGGTAATATCATACTGCTACATGTTCATGGTCATAATAGGTTGGCTCCTAATGAGACCTCCTATCCATCAACTAATACCTTGACTGTTCATGCTATCTTGTGGGTCCCATTTTCTTACTGAGATTTTTTTCATTTCTTTCTATGGGATCCCTGGGTGAAGCATCTCGAAGGTTTCAAAATGGATTTTAACTATTTCCAACTACTTTTATCCTCTAGGCCTTTAGCCCCTTATTCTCATGAGGTAAGGTACAACCCTTCATAGTGTAGCCTATACCAATGCCAAAAATATGGGGAGATGGGAGGAGTAAGTATGGAAAGTAGTAAGTATGGAGGGAATGGACGATGACTCTTCAAATATCCACCCAGTAGAAACCCCTCCTAAAGGGAAATCAACTTACTAGGGCACTGTATCACCCTCCCAAGATTAAACAAGGAAAAGAGCATAATTTCCAAGAAAACGTCGCGAAATAAAAAAGGATTCAATACAAAATGTTCAAGTGCCTAAAATATTGGAGTGATACATACCATGATACCTGGACTCATTACCTCATGGAGAAAGACCCACTGCCACTTCAGGACTAGGCCAGTGTGATGGACGTTGTTGCTAGTGATATGTGGATTGTAATTGAAGAAAAGAGGGGCCCTCTAGCACCATTCTTAGGTCATATGACTCTCATCACACCATGTATGGAACCTATGGGCCTCGAGACACAATATCCTTAGTTATCCCTAGGCTAGGGCATAACAATCCCCTTTGTCATTACCATCTCATGTTACCTTTCTTTCCTCCATTTTTGGATCTGTTTATGGTTTTCTTGCCTCATCCTTCTTATTTTTGTTGTATCCTTTCATGAGAAAATACCTATTGTCTGGGAGGATTCAATTCTTTGATACCGTCATAATGTTACCAAGTAGATCTACCAAGAAATCTATGGAGTTTTGTATTTCTGATTGTGGTATTTTATCAAACATTTTGTTGTCTTGTCTTCTAAATTTATGTTGGGGTTTTGATATAATTTTTTTACATCAAATAAATGATTTAAATAGAGAAACAAATGATAAACAACATTATACAATAGGAATAACCCAAGAAAATAGCCATAATACGTCAGATCTATATTTTATTTATTATATAAGTTGACCTCAGTACAAGAGATGGATAGATATGGAATAGATATGGAAGAATAATGTGTGTGGATGAGAATATATCCAAGATACAATAACAAAAGAGAGATACGAGCTCTCATAAACCCCCAATAGCTGCATGTAATATTTGGAAGATCAATTTATTTCCCTTCTATTCTCTGGATGGATATTCTGGTTGAGTTGCACCCCTCTCTCGCTGAAAACTCTCCTTGGAATTTCATCCTTTCTAGATATGGCCTCCAAATACTACAATGATGGTGTATTTCTATAGGATATAAGATGGCTATTACCTATGATGAGTTTCCTTGGATGTAGATCCATATCTGACCCTCCAAAGCCCTATATCTCTATGGACAAGTGCCCCCTCCTTCAAAACTTTTCCTAGCGTGGAGAATAAATAAATATGGAGTGATAAAGCTCCAAAAACTTTTGAGAAAAATCGCTTTAGGGATGGAAACACTATTGTAGAAACATCTACCTCAAATCCAATGTCCTCTATCCAAATAAAACTCCTCTTCCCTTGAAAGTGCACCCCAATCCTGCAGAAACCCTTAAAATTGCACCCTTACTCCACAAAACACTGTTGAAACTGATCTGAGATGAATAGAATGGTGAGAGTGGAATATTTCACCACCTTTTCCAAGCTTGGATTAGGAACAGAGGAATATTTCACCTTCTTGATGATCTCTAGGGTTTGTTCACCAAAAAACCTTAAAACGCCCAAGTTGTAGAGCTCAAATAGGCAAGTGAGAAATTTTCAAGAATGAATGAGAAAGTCACCCGCATTCCTTTTATCTCATCTTCTAATTCTTACTTAAATTATTATTTAGGATTTCTAAGGTTCTTTTCTCCAATTAATTCATAAATCCACTTTACCTTTTTCTCTTTAATCTTTGTCACCTATTGAAATTAACTTTAATTATTTGGTGACCCCCTTTTTACCTTCTTAGTCCCCTTTGCCTCAATAAGACTATAGCCTGGGGGGGGGGGGAACTAGGATACTTATTCCCCCATGGTTAGTATCATATTGAAGGGGGATTTACAACATCAGTGCACACACTACTCACATATGCACTTTGGGAAGATTGGACCACTACCAAATCTAGCACTAGTCATACCCCATTCCATCTCTTATATGGCCAAGAAGTTGTTATGTATGTAGAACTTGAACTTACCTCTCTTCAATTATAATTATAGGCCGAGGAATTTAACACAATAGATATTTCCCAAAGAATAAATAATTTCCTTGCCTTGGAAGAACAAAGGAACCTTGCTTTAGAAAATCTGAGGAAAAGGCAGTAAACTGTTAAAAAATACTTTGATAAAAAATATAAATCTACTATCTTTAGAGCTACTTTGGGATTCTACTTTAGATGAGAAAGTACTTCTTTGGGATTCTACCCACACTGAAAAGGGAAAACATTCCAAATTTCAAAATCTTTGTCTGGGTCCATACAAAATCATCTATGTCATCGGTGATAATTCATACTTATTAAAAAACATGGAAGAGCGATTGTTTTCATATGCAACAAATGGTTTGCATTTGAAGCATTATGTTGAGCCAGAATTATTTAATTGATTAGATTCGTTATTCTTTCTACATATATTTTCTTTTGGTTTTGTTTATTTCTTTCCTTATCTGTAAAACTAATTTTATTTTAGACTTTTATCAATTCTATATTTTTACTTTCTTTGACATTATATTTGAGTCAAATTGGATCACTTAAACCACTTACTTTATCATTCTAGCTGAAAAATGTTGTTGATATGCTATGAAATTGATAAGAATAGAAAGAGACAGATGATCTTCTTTTGGGTCTGTAACACTACTTATGTAGTAGTTTCATATGCCTATAGATTTCTTGTTGAAACATGATGTGCAAAGTTGTTCCCATTTTCTTCTTTAGTATTCTTCCCTCCATACAATTTTCTTTTGAAAGAGTATATCAAAGAAACGCCTAACAATTTCTAGAAAAATGTGAAGCTATCACAACCAGAGATTATTTAGTTTTATCCATTTAAAAAATTCCTACCCTGTGGAGTTGCAAGATGTTGACTCACAAACTCGCAAACTAGCCACCAACCTGCGAATAGTTGTAAGGAATAATTTTAAAAATTTATTATATATGATATATTAAATATTTAACTATAGGTGGGACCCCCTAGGAAGAAAGAAAGGATGTTTAATTTCAGTTATCCCCAGGAATTAACGTTACTACTCTGTTGAAACAGTCCCATCTACATTATGCAATGATAATGTTTCCTTCTTCAATTTGATTATGAGTTTTATTATCGACGTAATTGCACAGGAATAAAAAAGGTTAAATTCTCATTAAAAAATTAAAAAAAATCCTCTATATTACACACATTCCACTCATAAATGTTATCAATGTTGATACAAGAAGATTATGAAGCATTAAAAGTTTTTTTATAATTGTTGTGTCTCAACAAGCACTGATTACAAAGGTTGAGTTCTAAAAATATGGTATAAAAGTTTTGGTTACAACACCATATGTCATTACATTCATTTCACATGTTATTATATTCCTATGATATCATATATATGTGGAAGTGTTCATTCTATAAGAGAAAGGTGACATGTTGCAATTAAAGGGTCAATATTTTAAGTTTTAATGCATGTTGTATATGTTATAACATATGGACTCAATGTTAATGTTGTCGACCACCTCACAGTTATATTTCGGCATCCAATGGTTGATATGTGTGTTGGTTGTGTTATTGATGTGATTTTAATTGTAAACTTGGATATTAGGTTTGATTTGAAATTCAAACCGTCATTTGAGTTGGAATTTTATGGGTTGTTTAACATGATCATTTGGCACAGGATTGCTCGCATACTTGGTATATTCTTGATCTTTGATTTTCTATGGTGGATAGTGGAAGTCAGCTATGGATTAAAAAATTGATTTGTTAATCATTTTCTAGGAATGTGATGCCCCATGCATTCAATGCATGAGACGCAAGCATTTACTTACTTAGTTATACCACCTTGTGCTAGGTTTTTGGAATTTCATTTCAATTTCATGTTGGTTGAGTAACACTCTGGTTCTGGAGCTTGATCGTGGTAGTTGTGTTAACTGGGAAGATTTTTTTTTGGAAATATTTGAGAACTAAGGAAAGATATGGCTATTCTAGCTTGTACCGATCAAATGCATTCTTTTTTTTGTAGTAATAGTTTATGGAATAGCTCCACTTGATTGGTAAATGAGTATGCTTTTTTTACTATCTTCTTGAATTCGACTTGTCGCTTCAAAAGACAAGTTTACCCATTTCATTTCTCTAGTGTTAACCCTTGTCCTGAAATCTATTAACTTCATACCCCATTGTATGAACTCATTGTAAATGGCTTGTTTTCAGTTTGGTGCAACATCTTCCCGATTCTTTTTCAAAGGAGATGTAGGTTATGAAGAAACCTCTTTTTCACTTAATATTTGAAACCCTGATCAAAAAATGGGAAAGAACTCATGGGATTTCTTCTGCATGTATATTAGTTTTTTGTTTCAAGGAGTTTTGAACCCATGTCTTTCAATTGGCATCCTATAATGCTTCTCAACCTTGTATTTTAAAGATTTTCCCTAAACATTATCATGTCATTCGATTTTTTGTACTTAAAACTCCACTGTTGGCATCGTAACTCTAAATTTGGGAAAAATAATTGGTCATATCATTTTATGCTAAACCTTGTTTCTTTTTAAAATCATGTGCATGAATTGAAGACGTCGTGTCTTGAAGATCGAACTTATGTGGGTTTTGCATTTACATCTAACCCGATACCTATGCATACCTTACACAAATAAATGGTTAAGCATATGGAAAGGGTTGATATACTTTTGAACAAGTAAAAGGATAATGCAACCTAGCTTCAAACCCTCATTGATTTTGACAGTTGCGATATGAGATGTGTATGTAAATATTTTAGGGCCCTTTCACCTGGTTTGATTGAAGAAAGGATTCAAACCTATATATTATATTTTATGGTTTTTTTGCAAACAATGAAATATTAGGATGATTATGCCATATAGTTTAGGGTCTTTAAATAGTTGGCATCGATTTTATTGTCATAATAAATTCGTATGAACCTTGATGTATGATATTTGATGATTATTAAACTTTATGATACAGAAAATTATGTGTATATGCTAAGATGCATGTAAATGTAGATTTGTTTGGAGATCTAGTCATTGGTTATGAGGTACGCTTGTTTGAATTTGGAATAAGAATGTGGTTGGGTTGTATGAGAATTAGAAAAAAAAAATATTTCTACATACAAGATCAAATCCCACATGCCTCCATTTTGCATTCATAATTCCTTAATTCCCCAGTAACATATATCATTTAAAATTCATCTTTCCTCCTCCTGTTGTATGAAATATGAAATGTTTTGTTATCAATTTGTCATGGGTATTTTGACAGTAAGACTATATTTTGATCATTTAAAATTATGGTCAAGGGTAGAATTTGAAAAGGATATATTTCAAGGTGATTGTTCTCTAATGAACTCTATTTTGGATGAAGTTATTTATTTTGGGGAAGTAGTTCATGGTCGATTGTTCATGTCCACTCCCCTTCATATTCTCATTTTACATAAATTATTCTTGATTCTCAAATATCATGTTCATTTTAAATTTGCATATTTCCCCAATGATACATAAACAAATCCAAAGGTTTCATTGGGCATGGGCAGTGAATATGGTAGCAGTTAAATGAGGATGTGATTGACATGGAATGAATGAGATGATTCTTGACAGACATTGGATATTAGGAAATGTTTCATGGTTGACATGTTGTTATTATGAACATGTAACATTATTCTCCTTGTCATTGTTTCACTTTCCATAGATTACAAAGCCCCACACATTCCCAATTACATTGTAATTCCCATGGTCTTAATTAAACATAAATTATATGATGTGGTGAGAAATGAGCATATTTCAAAGAAAATATGAAATTTTGTGTTTGAAATTACCCTTCCTTACCTTTGATTATTGCATGCTTGCTTGTTGACATTTTTATAGGAATAGTATAATTCTTTAGATATAGGAATTGTGGATCTAAGATTTTAATAATAGCTAATATACCTTTCAAGAATAACTTCTTGGGGTTACAATAACAATTTATTACAACTAATTTCTACATTCTTCAAACTTTAATTTGTTATCTCTTAAATATTCATAAAAAGTTCCAAACTTTATTTTGTTATATCTTAAATATTCATAAAAAGTTCCCTCCATGGTATGTCTATCCATTTTCAAAGATATTTCTAAAATTATGACAATGTAAATGGTATTTGATGTTTACTTACCATTGTAACATACCCTAACCTAGGTTTATGTTTAATAGATAATCTTTTTCATTATAGGTAGTCATTGCAGAGGAAATAGAGCAAGAGGAAGAAGGCCAAATGATTTTGGCAAGGGGGAAACAAAATACTCCAAGTTTTCATTCACTTTGATGTTGATTCCAAAGAATTTAATTAGCTCTTACAGACAGGTTCCTTAAACTTAATTGGAAAAAGAGCCTTTCAACCTCCTCTTCCACCTGAAAGACCACCTTTACAACCTCATCTTAGCATTTCTACTATACTAGTGCAGCCACATGTGTCCTTACCACCTTACATCCCAGTCAATTATGGTTGGTATGATGTTGTAAATACTCCACAAGTTCATGTTAATGGATGGACCATAGTTTCTTTCCCATTACCTCCTCCCCCACCTAAGTGGCCTGCCCAACACATTGAATAAGTGACATATCCTACTCATTCAAATAAGCCACTCAAGTGACTCAAGTCCCTTGCCCAAGAACCAAAACCTTCTAAAGGGAAACAATTGGCCAATTCTACTAAGTCTGACCAATCCAAAGCATCCTCACACTCAATCACATCACATTCCCATCACCTTGGACATGAGGATGGACATACCCATTTTGAAGATATGCGCCTAGAAGCATCAGTAGTTAAAGGTAAAATTTCCATCAAGGAAAATTCATGGATGCCCAAGATGACAGAGTCTAAGGAAAGTGGACAGAGGCAGATTGACTCACATAAAAATATGATTTATGATTTTATCATGTTATTTTTCTTTGGCGTCACTGTTGGGATAGACTTTATTTATTTTTGGAGAACAGTATATTGTGTACAACATGTTGACTTACTTATTTTTGGGCATGTATATGCATATATACTTAGTATTTGGGAGTCACAAGTATGTTTTGAAATATTGGATGTGTTGGTTGATTGAGATATGTGTATTGATGCATATTTATTTATGGAGGAACAAGGGAGTATTTTGAAAATTAAACAATAGAGTTAATTAGGGGGTCCCCACCTATTAGTTAATATTTATTATACCCTTATCATTATATATTAATATTTAATTATGATATGTCCCTATCGAACTAAAATTTATTTAAATAACTTAACTAAAAGTAGTCGGAACTACTCAAAACTACTTTTGGAGGATAAAAGGAGAATAGAAAGGACAAGCAAAAAGGAGAAGAGAGATAGAAGCATAAAACATGATAAGGTTTTCTCTTTCTCTAGAGTGAGATTACATTACTACTTCATTCACTTCTGTAACGCTTAAAAGCTAAGAACTTCTTGTTGATAGCAAGGGTCTTATTGAGGTGGAAATAAGAAGGACCAAGAAGCATTGATTGTTGACATGCTTCAAAAGGTTGATCATCTATTTCTGATAGTTTGTAAATTGTTATTGGATTTCTGAATTGATTTTTAGTACTAATTAGGAATTTTGTGCAAAGTCAAGGCAGTAGCATATTGTGGCTTGTTGATCCAACTATTTTTGAATCTCGATTTTACTTAAAATACATTAGTAATCTCTGTGTGATATAACATTCCACCTCTAACTTCTAAGTCTTATTTTGGTCCTTACCCATTATGGGGTATGAAAGAATATTTTTGGTTGTATTTTAGAACTGAATTAAGAAAATCATTTGATGGTTTTGGAGTCTCATTTTGGACGATATGTGTAATATTTATTTCATATTTCATATTTTATGTTTTATGATTGTTTATTAAATATGTTATGATTTTATATTACAGGAATTTATTTATTTATTTATCATAACAGAACATAAAAGATAACATTGGTTCCAAGAACATATTACTTGAGAATTAATTTGCAAAAGGATATAAACATAGGGTAACAATCTATCCTATATTTCTTTAGCCCAGCAAGATTTGAAAATATTGGTATTAGGATAGTCATTCCTTTTCATCAACATGTCCCATTCCACATCCTTTCATTCCAACCACTTTCAGTGGGAGCTGCATAATCCTAGAGTGGAGGTGAACAAATTTGATGGCTCATACCCCATGGGTTGGGTCACTCAAATGGAACACTATTTCTCTTTGCATGGCATTACTGATAAGTTGGCCAAACTCCATTATGGTTTTCTCTATCTAGATATTGAGCGGTGGCAATGGTGGCAATGGAGAAAAAATGCATGCCAAGGGTATGTGGATTGGACACAATTTGTTGCAGAGATTTATGAATAATTTGACAACGACACTCACCATTTAGGTCATTTGACCAAGTTGAAACAATCTATCACATTGGAAGACTTTATAGCTACCTTTGAGCACTTGGATTTTCTCACGGAGGGCATGTCAGATGTTTTTTTTGGGGAATGCTTTATCAGTGGTCTAAAGAATGAAATATGTGCCCACATTCTAATGGCTCACCCCCAGACTTGGGTGGATGATACTAAAAGATCTAAGGAAGCACAACAAGTTGAATCCTCCCAAACCAGAACACCGTCATTTATCCCTCACCCTAAACCTATTGCATTATGTTTTCATTGATTTCAAAGAGTTGATGTCAAGTATTGTCATTGTATCATTGATGTATTGATTGTTGGATCATGTGGTCATGGATGTAATTTATGTCAGAAGGATAATATCATGTGGTGTCATAGTGATGTTTTCATGGGTTGATGTTTCATATGGATTGATGTATAGATGGGTTGATGTAAATGTTGGTCTCATTGTTATATTTTCA
Organism: Picea glauca; assembly: GCA_000966675.3. Classification (NCBI taxonomy): domain Eukaryota; kingdom Viridiplantae; phylum Streptophyta; class Pinopsida; order Pinales; family Pinaceae; genus Picea; species Picea glauca. The sequence goes on along the minus strand of JZKD02S0730520.1, from coordinate 51,222 downwards.
TGGTTGATAGGAAACTTACCAAATGGATGAAACCCAAAGTGGTCCTCTTGTGGTGAAATCCCTCACAGGATTATGTTTAGAAAATTCCAAATGGTTAGGTGGTTGAGAAATCCTAGCAGTGTGGTTAGGGAACCTAAGTTTGTTTTAGGGATAATGTTATGAAAATCAATGAATTTGTCAATGAGACTATTCCACATGGATAGTGCGTGCCATGCCATTTTCAGTGATATGTGGAATGTCACATAACTCCTCACTGTTAGAGAGTTATGGCCATGTAAAGTTGGAGAACCCTCATGTGTTGTCTAGAAGCCCCTAGAAGGTCAAAGAAGACAATTTATTATTCTAGAAGCTCCTAGAAGAAGTTGACTAGTCAAAGTGGATAGTCATGGGTTAAGTGGTTGCAACAAGAAAACAATTAAAAATAAATTATTTGCAACTAGAAGTGGAGAAGTTATTATTTGTGGACAAAGTAGTTATAAGTGGACAAGTGGTTAGAAGTGGGTTATCCCCAAAAAGAAGGAAGTTGGATAGAGTTGGTTAGATGAGGAAGCTACTTTGAGAAGTATAAATAAGAAAGGAAGGGTCTCTTATGTGAGTGAATATCTTGAGCATATTAAATATCTATTCTGGTAAAAGAATCATTGCAGGTACTCATGGATGCATCAGAATTGGTAAGTCTGAAGTTTTGACGGTGAAAGTTTCGGAGGTTAAGAAAACCCTAGTTTTCTAAAGTAGTATGCATGATGTAGTGAGTCAGGGTGCATACGTACGTGGGATGAAGGAGAGCAGGGTGCATATAGTTGGGAAGGACATGAAAAAATTGAGTAAGTGTTGGTGTCAGGTTCTTGAAGTTTAAAGCAAGTTCTAGATCATCATTCTACAGGTTCAGATTTGCTATAGAGGTTTTGGTATGGGTAAATATTGTATTGATGTTTAGACTTTCTCATGGTATGGTGAATTCTTGACACATTCTTTGTATGGTTGTATTGATGTTTGAATATGGAAGTTGGTTAGTTGAGTAGTTCATTTCAGTTCTAATTGAGAGATATCCATGATCTATGATTGTGTATGCATGAGGAACATGCATAGGTTGTTGGATGGTATAGATATGTTTGTGATTGGTTATGGTATAGATTGGGAAGTGACATGCAGATTGCAATGATAGGTCACAAGTGGATGTGACAAGGAAGAAAGGGTATGAAGGGACAGAAGGTTGAAGTTTCAGAAACACTAGTTTCTGAAGGTGTACGCAGGCTGACAAAGGGAAGAGTGTGTACATCCTTTTTTTGCAGTATAGGTAGGTCACGTACATACACGTGCTACAGTATTTACAGGTCATGTACCTTCTGACAAATTTTATTATGTTCACAAGTTGGGTCTTGTATTTGAGGATTGGATTTCTCACATTTTAGTTAATGTTGAGATCTTCAAGTTGATTCTTGCATTGAGAGTTGGTTCTCTTATGGAGTTTTTACTCTATTCAGTTGATGTTGATAAACCCCAAGGATTGTAGTCTATAATACAAAATAAATTTATACATATATCTTGTGTTCCTTGTGTGATTTATTGTGATGGTTTATTGATGACGTTTGTTGCTAAGATATGTTTGCATACAAACAATTAGTTATAAATGAAAGTAATGATGTTGTAAATGGTGAGTGTTAACTAAGGGGTTTTATAAAGAAGTGAAAAGGCGCCTACATTGATTCACCCCCCCCCCCTCTCAGTGTGGTCGGTGTGTCCAAAAAAAACATCTAATCTCTCCCATCCTTCCACTCCACTAAAGATCTAGAAATTGACCCAGGGAAAAATGGTTGAACACCAACTCAAGGACCTTTGATATAATTTTGATGAAAAATATTTTCTGGGTAACAAGTGTAAGGAACATAAGCTCTATATGGTCATCTCTAAGGATTTTTATAATGAAGAGGTAGATAATCCCCCTGTCGTAGAGCTACCTGAGCCAATTGATATTATTCTTCCCTCTGATCCACCAGAAGTCGAACCAATAATTTCACTGAATTTCCTCACTGTATTTTTTTCTCCCCAAAACCTCAAGCTAATTGGATACACTAAGCATCGAAATTTCATCATCCTAATTGATAGTGGCATCACCCATAATTTTATTCATTGTTTCATTACCCAAGAAACCAATTTCTATATCCATGCGGTCAACAATATTCAAATCACGATTTCCAATGGAGGTTCCATGAAATGTGAGGGGCATTGTGAAAATGTGCATCTCCAAATTGGTCAGTGAAACCTATAATCTCATATGTTTTCTATCGACATGGGTGGTTGTGACATTGTGCTCAGTGCATAATGGTTACCCACTCTTAGCCCCATCCTCATGAATTTTCAGTAATTAACCATGAAATTCCAACATGAGGGACAATAGTATAAGTTCCAAGTCATCACATTAGGCTCCCCTCAGATCATCAGTTCCCATATAATGGAAAATCTCCTAAAAAAAGGGCATTCGGGAATGATTTCCCAAATCCCTTCCATTCAAGTAGTTGAGACACCCTATATGCATCCAGACCTCCAATCTATTCTCTCCAAATACCAAGCTATTTTCTCCACTCCTCATGGAATTCCCCCTTCTCATGGTGTTCACAATCATTCCATTCCTCTAGTTCTAAGCATTCTTCCTCCCAATGTTCTCCCTTATCATCATCTCTTTTCCCAGAAGAATGAAATTGAGAAAAAATTTCAATAATTTCTTGACGCAGGTGTTATCCATCCTAGTACCAACACATATTCTTCTCCTATGGTCCCGGTACTCAAGAAATAAGGAACTTGGAGCATGTGTCCATACTTTCACGCCCTCAACAAAATCACCATCGAAGACAAATTTCCCATTCCTCTCATTGATGATATATTGGATGAATTGAGCAATGCTCAATACTTTACTAAACTTGATCTATGTTATTGCTACCACCAAATACGTATGAAAGAGGAATACATTCCTAGGACTGCATTTAGAACTCATGAGGGTCACTATGATTTCTTGGTAATGCCCTTTGGCTTGTGTAATGCTCCTTCCACTTTCCAAAGTCTCATGAATCATGTCTTCCATCCTTTTCTTCGTCATTTTATTCTAGTTTTATTTGAGGATATTATCATCTATAGTAAAACTTGGACATCCCATCTCGCCCATGTGGATCAAGTTCTCCATATACTCTCTTGACACCATATTTTCCTTTAACAATATAAATGTGCCTTTGGAGCCTCATAAGTGGAGTAATTCGGTCATATTGTCGACAAGGATGGTGTATGGGTGGATCCTAAGAAAATTGAATCTATGCAAGAATGGCCTTGCCCTAAAACTCTTAATATATTGTATGGTTTCTTGCGTTTAACGAGAAATTATAGTAAGTTTGTTCAGAACTATGGAAACATTGCAACACCTCTCACTACTCTCCTTAAAAATAATGATTTCACTTTGACTCCAACAACTGATCAATCCTTCCATGTCTTGAAAGAATCTATGTACACAACTCTGGTCCAGACCCTTTCCAACTTCAAAAAGACTTTTGTCCTAGAATGTGATTCTTCAAGGAAAGGAATTAGGGTAGTCCTCATGCAAGATGGTAGGCCTTTATCCTTCACTAGAAAACAAATTTCGGAGAAACATTTGAGCCAATCAATCTATGAAAAGGAAATGTTGGCTATTTTTCATGTCGTGGTTCTCTGGCATCCTTATCTATTGGGGAAATGCTTCCAATTTAAAAAATTTCAGCATAGTCTCAACTATTTTATGGAATAGAAAATTTCATCCCCAGAGCAACCAAAATGGGTGACCAAGCTATTTAGATATGATTATGAGATCATTTACAAGAAGGGAAAATAAAAGGTGGTCGATGATGCTCTTTCCAGGAAGTATGAAGAACAAGGGTCGCTTTTTTCCCTCTCTTTCATTATACCATATTGGCTCCAAGATATTTGCGAGGAATGTCTGCAAGACCCCAAAATTTCTTTCCTGATCTAAAAATTGCAACACCATTGTCCAGCTTCTCTAGGGTACTCTTGGCACAATGAAGAGATTTTCTAAAAAGGCCATTTGTATTTAAGCAAACAGTTGAAACTTAAATCCACAGTGCCTTCGCCAACTACACCCAACATGTGGAATGGATGCATAAGGATATTGTTCTTGACCTGGAATAAAATCATGAAATAGAAAGTACCAAAGATTCCTAGAGGCATACCGTTAGAGAAGCTTCCTTGACCAATAGGGTATATCAAGAAAACGATGCTTCACCCACAGCTAGGCATTCAGGGTTTACCAAAACCTATGAAAGGGTCAAATTCTATTTTTATTGGGATGGTATGAAACAATACGTCTGCACCTTTGTAGTTGAATGTAATGTTTGTCAACACAACAAGAGAGAAACATTCAAAGCCCCAGGTACACTCCAACTGCTTCTGATTCCCCCTACTATTTGGAGGGATATTTCTATGGATTTCATTTTTGTCTTACCTAAATCGGTCAATAATTCAATTATCATGGTGGTAGTCGATCTTCTTTCTAAATATGCTCATTTTTGTGCTCTTCAACACCCATTCACCACATCCACAGTGGCTCAAATTTTCATGGATAATATCTTCAAACTTCATGGCATGCCTCATTATATTGTCTCTAACATAGATCCAACTTTCATAAGCAATTTTTGGCAAGAATTTTTCAGGCTCCATTAACCCAATTGCATCTCAGCACCGCCTATCATCCCTAGACTAATGGCCCAACTAAAGTTGTCAATAAGTGTTTGGAAACATATCTGTGGTGTTTTGGATCAAACAGACAAAATTAGTGGGCTTGGTGGTTACCCCTAGCTGAATGGTGGTACAACACAGCTTACCATACAGCTACTCGCATGACTCCTTTTGAAGCATTCTACGAACAAAATCCAACTTTGGTTCTCTCATACATGTCTAGTGTCTCGAAGGTTTAGGAGGTTGAAAAAAATATTATAGTCTGAGAGTTCATTCTCCATGCCCTCAAAGAAAATTTGGTCATGGCTCATAATCGCATGAAGAAACAAGAAGATCAAGGTCATTATGAACATCAATTTGTTGAAGGGGACCAAGTGTTTCTTCATCTACAACCTTATAAGCAGACTTCACTGGAAGATGAACATTATTAGAAACTTGCTCCCAAATTTTATGGTATTTATACAATTCTCAAGTGAATGGGGCATGTGGCCTACCAGTTAACTTTTCCTATTCATTCTAAGTTCCATCGTGTTTTTCATGTCTCATGCTTAAAAAAAGTGATTGGAACTAAGTGACAAACTCAAATCAATCTCCCTAAGTGTCATACAGTTGGCTTAGGTTGATGGACATTTGGTATGGATTGTTGGTTGTCATTGATGTCAACCATTGGAGAGTGATATTGTAGATTGATTTTAATCCTTAGTGATTAATGTCAACCCTTGGAGAAAGTCCGGTAGCACAAAGGTTTGGGTAATGGACCCAAGTTTGTTTGATGGATAATGGTATGAATTTTTATATATTTGTAGGTAAGACTATTCTAGATGGATAGTACATGTCATGTCATTTCTGGTGGTATGTGGGACGTCACATAACTCCTCATTGTTTGAGATTTATGGCCTTACGAATTTGGAGGACCCCCATATATTGGTTTGAAGCCCCAAAAGGTCAAAGAAATCAAAGTGCTTGCAAAGAAGAAATTATTTAAATAATAAAGTGAAGTGACAAAGTCAAAAAAGATTATTTGAATAATAAAGTGAAGTGACAAAGTCAAAGAGGATTATTTAAATAATAAAGTGAAGTGACAAAGTCAATGAGGATTATTTAAATAATAAAGTAAATGGAGAACTTTCTAATTATGGAAAGTGGTTAGAAGTGGGTTAGCCCAAAAACAAGGAAATTGGGTTAAGATGGTTTAAAGGTAATCCCTTGAAGAAGCTACATGAAAGTATAAATAAGAGGCAAAACTCTCTCATTTTAATCACACTTGAGCATATTGAATATCTACATGTGACTGAGGTAACCATGTTGGATTACTGAGAGGGGGGGAAATCAGTAATAGAGCAATTTAATCCCTTTTTAACCATATAATCCAAGTGTTATATCAATGAAGCATTATCATCCAATAACTGCAGAGTAAATAAGCAATAAACAAATGAACAATCATACACATACACAGTACACCAGTGTTTTATGTGGAAACCCAAATCGGGAGAAAACCACGGAATGTTTTTTCTTATATGTCTTGAAGAATTACATTCATTG
>JZKD02S0730509.1:0-14998 GCA_000966675.3 Picea glauca | reverse complement strand
CCCTAGAATTGGTTGGGAGGTATCGGTGAACTCTCCATGATTAGAAAGCAAAGGAAAGGAAGGATCAAAAGACTTGAAGGCATATTCTTTAAGCAACAATTCATTGGTTCTGGTATTTTTATATTCTGAATTTTATTCTTAGCACTAGTGTAGTTGTATGTTAGATTGATAAGGCCACTGTAGAATCATTGGAAATCCTGAATGTCATTTGTTACAATTCTTGTCAATGAATATTAGATCTGGTTTTATATTTTTAAATTACAATTGTTTCCCAGCGGATAATGATTATACTGTTTATGTTTTAGATTTTGTTGTTATTCCCAACATTTTCCGCTCTCTAATTTGGGGAGGCTTGACCCTCATTGTGAAATTTGAACTTATATTGTGAATGTTATATGTTCTAAAATTGTATTTTATCTATTGAATATTGAATGATTATAGCTTTTAGTTGATATTATTTCATAAATTCAACAATGATTTGTTCGATGGTAAACTATGAAGTTAGTTATAAAATTATTTCATGAGTTTCTATGTTGAAATTCATTTATAATCCAATCAATTCTAATGATGGGTTCTTTGTCTAAAGGCGTACTGGATCCGAATTTGTACCATGAATTTATGTTTAAGTTTATGATATTTCATTTCTGTCGAAAGGTGGATCCCCAATGAATTTTTGTTAAATCCAAATTTATTGTTATCTCCATTGAATCTTGGTTAATCCGAAGATATTAGTAGTGTGGAGCCTCTATAAAAAAAATTATGTAAATCCAAATTTTCAAGATTGTGCAATGTTTGTAAGAAGGTTTTCAGGAGTTTTACTTACTTGTAATCCTGGGTGTTATCCCTTTTTCCTTGTCAATTTTGCATGTGACCATGGACTAGAACCTAGCGCTGGCCAAAGGAATTTATTCAGAGCTCCAGGACTCCAGTGCTTTGGAGGTTTATCAGCTTCAACAATTTGTTTCACTCAGAGTGATTACTGGCTGAATTCGATCGTAAGGTGAGGTCGACCGAAAATTGTAGGTTAACCATAACCCTCCCAATTTCCTCGTCAACTTTTAAGAACTTAATCGAATGGCTAGTGGAGATTCTCCTCACATGATAATAGACCGTGGAGAATCACTCTGGAACTACGGGCTTCAGGGATTTTCTTCAATGTCACAACCTTAGATTGTTTCACCTGGATTTTCGAACCTCCGAAGGGCTCAGAGATATAATGACTTACACTCCTCGTTAGATCAATGGTTGTCGTCCACTTCGGATTTTGAAACTCTGGGAGTTTCTCACCTTTTTGTAACAACAACATTGTTTTGCTGAAGTATTGAATTCCGATTAACTTAGACATTAACGGTTCCCACACCTTACTTAGATCTACAGCTAGGAAAATATTCAGGGCTTTGGGCTTCGGAATTTTTTGCAGCTACAACTCACATTACCTCCGAACTAGCGAAGGTTGAACCCACAGATATGATGGTCCTTGATTAACTGTCGACAACGGTCAGGATTAATTCTGGGCTACGAAATTTTCTGGACTTTTCTCACCAAAACAACTTTCACCCACCACCTCCCAAATGGTCGAATTATTAATACTCAGAATCTAAAGACACATGTATCCATCGTTGACGCTAAGGATTTACTCTGTACTTCAGAACTCTGGGAGTTCCTTAAACTTTAACTTTATGAATCTAATTCTATCGGAGTACCGAACCTCCAAACAACAAAGGCTCGCAGTTCTAATGGTTAATGATCGATCGCTAGATCTACGACTGTCCTTCACTCCAGGACTTCAGAGCTTCAGGGTTTTTCATCTCTTAGATAGTTAGGACTCAAAATTGTCAAATCGTCGAAGTTATTAAGGATCCAATGGCTAGTTTACTCTCACCAATCAATGGTGTAGTTTTACTCTGCAACTTTAGGCTTCGAGGTTGTTTATTTACAAAATACCCAAATATGTCGAAGTGACGAAGCCTGAAGGTGTAAATATTTAATGAGTGCACTATTCTTGTCTGATTGGATGGTTACAGTAATTTCTATTCCTCACGATCAGATACCATCCTCTAATTCTTTCAAAAATACTTTCACACTCTTGTTTTTCCACTTGAATCCTGCACACACTTTTTCTCCTAAACTATGGACTCTAATTTTTTGCATGCGCGCTTCTGCGTAAGATCGCATTGTTCCTCTTGAGATTTTTTCTTCCAAATTTTAAAGCCTTTGTCCACCTTGTGTGGCCTTTGTGCACACTGGGCGTTGTTGCTTCTAAACCTTGGGCCTTCAAGGGGATCCTCTAAGTACTTATGGAGTTTACTCTAGACTTGTTGCACCATGACACCCAGAAGAGAAACTTTAGGTTGCTTACAGAACTTAAACTCATTCTCAAAACGGAATTTCACTCGATTTCAAATTTCCCTCCCCAAAGTGTCTTTTTAATTTAGAAGGTACAGAGTAAGCTTACAGTTCCTCTAAGTGTTTGAGAGATTTTCCCCTCTTCCCTTGTCTTTCAATATATATATATATATATATATATATATCCTAACTCATAGTATCTACCTACTTAGTTATACAATAGAGGACTGTTACAATACAGAATGATGATTGATGCTTGCAAATTCATTTAAGGAAGAGATGTTGTTAAATGGTGTATGATAATTATATGACATATTTATGAAGCAGTGGCATATTATCTAGATGATGTTTAACTAATGTTATTGTAACTTTCAGGGAAGGAAAATTGGTCTAATAATTGAGGAATTAATGATTAAATTTATGTTATGATTCAATACATTACTGTTATGAAATTTTGAGTCTAGAATTGAGTTTGGGTATGGGAATTAGATACTTCCTTGTTCCTCAAAACAATCATCAGTATTGAGACCTTAAATGGTTAAAATAAATCAGATGAATCCTAGACTTGAGCGTTGATTATGTGTCTTGGAGGTCCTAACCTTGCAGGATAGGTTGGGTGGTTAGACATTGTGTGTGATTTATGTGATTGGCATATTCTAAATACATTGAAGTTATATATAAGTATAGTTGTGTGATTAAATGAATGGAATAGACTATGTAACATGGAAGTATGTTAATATCGTTTTTCCATGTGTTCCATTAATGTTTCAAAAAAAAATGTCTCTTGTTGTTTCTCAATTACTTATATGACGTAACAGAGGGGTTGTTACACCTAGTATATATACCGATGCATATATACTAGGTATACATAGTGGTGTATATATATCTAGTATATATATTATGTATATATACCAAATATATATACCAGTATATATATATATATATTATGTATATATATCGAAATATACTATGTATAGATACCAATATATATGTTGTTATATGCCTCGGTATATATACTAGGCATATATATACACATTATATATACCCAATATATATATCCGATATATGTACTTGGAAGCGTTGTTGAAGGAATTTATCTTAGACATGGACCGTCTATGGGAGTTAGGGGTCATTCTTCCATTAACCAACATAAGAGGAGGAGGAAGCCGAAGAAAAACACTACACATACCCCTCACTATAGAAGAGTAGCAATAACCTGAATGTGTCACAGAGATGAAAAATGGCAGTAGAAACTTATTCTTCCATGGCTCCCTTGAGGTTCCTCCTTTGCCTGTTGTGGAATTTGATATGTTATTCCAAGTCCATTTAAATTGGGCGGGAAAATTGAAATCCCTAAGGTTCCAACAATTCTCACATCAATACTAGTAAAGGAAAAGGGAAGCTTGACCAAATAGGCTCTCTAAAAAGAGTTCCCAAATGGATTTGAACCGACTAGGGACATAAAATGAGGTGTTCCTAACCTACATTGAAAATTTTTCATACAAGAAACTAAGAGAATAGTTTTCTTCAAACAAAGGATAAAAAAAGCATCATTCAACTCAAGAGCATCACCTGATGGCATNAATAGACTATGTAACATGGAAGTATGTTAATATCGTTTTTCCACGTGTTCCATTAATGTTTCAAAAAAAAATGTCTCTTGTTGTTTCTCAATTACTTATATGACGTAATAGAGGGGTTGTTACACCTACTATATATACCGATGCATATATACTAGGTATATATAGTGGTATATATATAGTATATATATTATGTATATATACCCAATATATATACCAGTATATATTTTATGTATATATATATCGAAATATTCTATGTATAGATACCAATATATATGTTGTTATATGCATCAGTATATATACTAGGCATATATATACATATTATATATACCCACTATATATATCCGATATATATACTTGGAAGCATTGTTGAAGGAATTTATCTTAGACATGGACCGTCTATGGGAGTTAGGGGTCATTCTTCCATCAACCAACATCAGAGGAGGAGGAAGCCGAAGAAAAACACTACACATACCCCTCACTATAGAAGAGTAGCAATAACCTGAATGTGTCACAGAGATGAAAAATGGCAGTAGAAACTCCTTCTTCCATGGCTCCCTTGAGGTTCCTCCTTTGCCTGTTGTGGAATTTGATATGTTATTCCAAGTCCATTTAAATTGGGCGGGAAAATTGAAATCCCCGAGGTTCCAACAATTCTCGCATCAATACTAGTAAAGGAAAAGGGAAGCTTTACCAAATAGGCTCTCTAAAAAGAGTTCCCAAATGGATTTGAACCGACTAGGGACATAAAATGAGGTGTTCCTAACCTACATTGAAAATTTTTCATACAAGAAACTAAGAGAATAGTTTTCTTCAAACAAAGGATAAAAAAAGCATCATTCAACTCAAGAGCATCACCTGATGGCATCTGGAAGAAAATGGATCCTAATCATTTCATAGGATAAGTAGCATCATCACCCAAATCCAAACTCATTCCTCCCCATTGCTCGTGAATCCTGATGAAATGTTTCATATCATAAGTTAAGTGATCCCAGAATTAGAAGAGAGCCTTGTCTGTTTCCTACCATCGAGACAAGGCTACTGCATCCATGGAACATCAATCTCCCATTTTAAATGAACACATTCAAAGCACTAACAGCTCTGACCCAAAGGCTGAGGCTCTCAGGAAGTGGAAGTGATCGTCCAAAACTCAAGTTCCACCCCTATTGACCTTGAATCCAGAACAGAGGGGAATCAACCACCTTCACCCATGATACTCCCATCGATGAATAGGTCCCATTTCCTTTGGACCAATCAAAATCATAGCCTAGTTCTGTAAAACATCGACACACAATTTCCTTAAAGAAAGCATAGATTGACTCCCATACACCTAGTTGATAAATAACCAAATTGATGAAGGAGATTCATGCTCGATTATCCAAACAACAAGATTTCCAAAATGATCTGGTATGAAAGGTGGAAACTCTAAGTTAACAACTTTCTTTACCTTCAACCCTGGAATCTTCGCCATCGAAACCCCATTCCCTCAATGCTTAGAAAACAATCTAGCATCACATTTTGAGTGTCAACCCCCTGAACATGATCCCCTCTAACTCATCTAGGGAAGATTTCAACCTTGCACAAATCCCCACTGTAGAGCTACAAGGATTTATCACAACAATGCTCTAAAAAATCGAGGAGAGGAACCATTTTCTTTCCCAAGAGCATACCCAACTCTGTATTCAACCAAGAGAATGAGGAAGTATTGAGCCATGCCAACACTAAATCCCTATTTTACTAAGCATCCAACACATACCAAGAAGTTGAATCTTCTTGGAAAGACCTCGAGGATGTGCATATTGTTGAGGTTACAACACATGCATAAATCAAAGGATGCTATGAGGTCTCTCTATATAGCCACATTGAATTTTGTGTTTCCCTAGATGAAGCTTAGATTAAAAAATTTAATCCCGCAAAAGTCCAATCCAAGATTCCAACACCTCATAAACTTCGAGTGTTTACCGCGTAAATGAATATCCTACAATCTCACAATACTGTAATCCATGTGTAGGTTCAAGAGTTAATGCCAAAGGAGACAAAACTTCAGTAGAAGGTTGAAACAATATAATCCACCATTCGGGACATATTACAGAGGGTAAAGGATATTTCGGGAGTGGGAAAACATATCTTCACCTTGTGGAACCATCTACAGACCCCACCAGAATTAACAACTATTCATGATAGAGTTTGTGTACCCGAGGTGGAGGTCACTGAACAAAAGAGTAACTTTCCCTTGCTACCTCCAAGAGAGCGGGAAACTATGATGGAAACTATTGCATCCAAGACAAAGGATATTTTTTTATCTTAGGATGAGTAACAAGGTATCTCAAATCTCATCACTTCTATGACCGATAATGCTTTAATTTTTTATACCCAGTTAACAGATGCATAAGTTGCTTCCATCCCCTTCATTGAGAAGTAAAAAACAACAGAACTGGAAACCCTTCAGGTCACAACAACTCATGCAGATGCTAGTATTCAAATCATCCAGAAGCTTCACAAAAACCTTCATGAGCCTAAGTGTTAGTTCAAGGATTTCATCCAAGAACTCTAGCAGAGAGTTCTTCCAGTCGCGTCGATCACTCCATGAGGAAGTTTGCTCTACTAAGAGAAAAGTAATAGTAGGGGGGATTTTTGTTACCCAAATTTTTTGGTTAATATTGCATACACGCACAAACTGAGTTGTGTGCACCTATTCCATTTTTGCACGTTCTCAAGAAGTTGCGAGAAGGGTAAAATAAGGCGCGCGTGCCATATCAAGTTTTGTTAATACGTGTCAATTCTAGTTCTACCAATGCATGTCAGTCCAAGTTTTGTGATGCACACCAAAAATAAAGAAAACACTGCATGCACATCAGATTCAAGAAAATAATCTCTGGGAAATATTTTTGAATAATTACTACAAGAAACATAAGGGAATGTGGAGCAAAAAGAAGATGAGTTGGCNACCAAATAGGCTCTCTAAAAAGAGTTCCCAAATGGATTTGAACCGACTAGGGACATAAAATGAGGTGTTCCTAACCTACATTGAAAATTTTTCATACAAGAAACTAAGAGAATAGTTTTCTTCAAACAAAGGATAAAAAAAGCATCATTCAACTCAAGAGCATCACCTGATGGCATCTGGAAGAAAATGGATCCTAATCATTTCATAGGATAAGTAGCATCATCACCCAAATCCAAACTCATTCATCCCCATTGCTCGTGAATCCTTATGAAAAGTTTCATATCATAAGTTAAGTGATCCCAGGATTAGAAGAGAGCCTTGTTTGTTTCCTACCATCGAGACAAGGCTACTGCATCCATGGAACATCAATCTCCCATTTTAAATGAACACATTCAGAGCACTAACATCTCTGACCCAAAGGCTGAGGCTCTCAGGAAGTGGAAGTGATCGTCCAAAACTCAAGTTCCACCCCTATTGACCTTGAATCCAGAACAGAGGGGAATCAACCACCTTCACCCATGATACTCCCATCGATGAATAGGTCCCATTTCCTTTGGACCAATCAAAAGCATAGCCTGTTTCTGTAAAACATCGACACACAATTTCCTTAAAGAAAGCATAGATTGACTCCCATAAACCTAGTTGATAAATAACCAAATTGATGAAGGAGATTCATGCTCGATTAGCCAAACAACAAGATTTCCAAAATGATCTGGTATGAAAGGTGGAAACTCTAAGTTAACAACTTTCTTTACCTTCAACCCTGGAATCTTCGCCATCGAAACCCCATTCCCTCGGTGCTTAGAAAACAATCTAGCATCACATTTTGAGTGTCAACCCCCTGGACATGATCCCCTCTAACTCATCTAGGGAAGAGTTCAACCTTGCACAAATCCCCACTGTAGAGCTACAGGGATTTATCACAACAATGCTCTAAAAACTCGAGGAGAGGAACCATTTTCTTTCCCGAGATCATACCCAACTCTGTATTCAACCAAGAGAATGAGGAAGTATTGAGCCATGCCAACACTAAATCCCTGTTTTACTAAGAATCCAACACATACCAAGAAGTTGAATCTTCTTGGAAAGACCTCGAGGATGTGCATATTGTTGAGGTTACAACACATGCATAAATCAAAGGATGCTATGAGGTCTCTCTATATAGCCACATTGAATTTTGTGTTTCCCTAGATGAAGCTTAGATTAAAAAATTTAATCCCGCAAAAGTCCAATCCAAGATTCCAACACCTCATAAACTTCGAGTGTTTACCGCGTAAATGAATATCCTACAATCTCACAATACTGTAATCCATGTGTAGGTTCAAGAGTTAATGCCAAAGGAGACAAAACTTCAGTAGAAGGTTGAAACAATATAATCCACCATTCGGGACATATTACAGAGGGTAAAGGATATTTCGGGAGTGGGAAAACATATCTTCACCTTGTGGAACCATCTACAGACCCCACCAGAATTAACAACTATTCATGATAGAGTTTGTGTACCCGAGGTGGAGGTCACTGAACAAAAGAGTAACTTTCCCTTGCTACCTCCAAGAGAGCGGGAAACTATGATGGAAACTATTGCATCCAAGACAAAGGATATTTTTTTATCTTAGGATGAGTAACAAGGTATCTCAAATCTCATCACTTCTATGACCGATAATGCTTTAATTTTTTATACCCAGTTAACAGATGCATAAGTTGCTTCCATCCCCTTCATTGAGAAGTAAAAAACAACAGAACTGGAAACCCTTCAGGTCACAACAACTCATGCAGATGCTAGTATTCAAATCATCCAGAAGCTTCACAAAAACCTTCATGAGCCTAAGTGTTAGTTCAAGGATTTCATCCAAGAACTCTAGCAGAGAGTTCTTCCAGTCGCGTCGATCACTCCATGAGGAAGTTTGCTCTACTAAGAGAAAAGTAATAGTAGGGGGGATTTTTGTTACCCAAATTTTTTGGTTAATATTGCATACACGCACAAACTGAGTTGTGTGCACCTATTCCATTTTTGCACGTTCTCAAGAAGTTGCGAGAAGGGTAAAATAAGGCGCGCGTGCCATATCAAGTTTTGTTAATACGTGTCAATTCTAGTTCTACCAATGCATGTCAGTCCAAGTTTTGTGATGCACACCAAAAATAAAGAAAACACTGCATGCACATCAGATTCAAGAAAATAATCTCTGGGAAATATTTTTGAATAATTACTACAAGAAACATAAGGGAATGTGGAGCAAAAAGAAGATGAGTTGGCNGTCTATGGGAGTTAGGGGTCATTCTTCCATTAACCAACATAAGAGGAGGAGGAAGCCGAAGAAAAACACTACACATACCCCTCACTATAGAAGAGTAGCAATAACCTGAATGTGTCACAGAGATGAAAAATGGCAGTAGAAACTTATTCTTCCATGGCTCCCTTGAGGTTCCTCCTTTGCCTGTTGTGGAATTTGATATGTTATTCCAAGTCCATTTAAATTGGGCGGGAAAATTGAAATCCCTAAGGTTCCAACAATTCTCACATCAATACTAGTAAAGGAAAAGGGAAGCTTGACCAAATAGGCTCTCTAAAAAGAGTTCCCAAATGGATTTGAACCGACTAGGGACATAAAATGAGGTGTTCCTAACCTACATTGAAAATTTTTCATACAAGAAACTAAGAGAATAGTTTTCTTCAAACAAAGGATAAAAAAAGCATCATTCAACTCAAGAGCATCACCTGATGGCATATGGAAGAAAATGGATCCTAATCATTTTATAGGATAAGTAGCATCATCACCCAAATCCAAACTCATTCCTCCCCATTGCTCATGAATCCTGATGAAAAGTTTCATATCATAAGTTAAGTGATCCCAGGACTAGAAGAGAGCCTTGTTTGTTTCCTACCATCGAGACAAGGCTACTGCATCTATGAAACATCAATCTCCCATTTTAAATGAACACATTCAGAGCACTAACAGCTCTGAACCAAAGGCTGAGGCTCTCAGGAAGTGGAAGTGATCGTCCAAAACTCAAGTTCCACCCCTATTGACCTTGAATCCAGAACAGAGGGGGATCAACCACCTTCACCCATGATACTCCCATCGATGAATAGGTCCCATTTCCTTTGGACCAATCAAAAGCATAGCCTGGTTCTGTAAAACATCGACAAACAATTTCCTTAAAGAAAGCATAGATTGACTCCCATACACCTAGTTGATAAATAACCAAATTGATGAAGGAGATTCATACTCGATTAGCCAAACAACAAGATTTCCAAAATGATCTGGTATGAAAGGTGGAAACTCTAAGTTAACAACTTTCTTTACCTTCAACCCTGGAATCTTCGCCATCGGAACCCCATTCCCTCAATGCTTAGAAAACAAGCTAGCATCACTTTTTGAGTGTCAACCCCCTGGACATGATCCCCTTTAACTCATCTAGGGAAGAGTTCAACCTTGCACAAATCCCCACTGTAGAGCTACAGGGATTTATCACAACAATGCTCTAAAAACTCGAGGAGAGGAACCATTTTCTTTCCCGAGAGCATACCCAACTCTTTATTCAACCAAGAGAATGAGGAAGTATTGAGCCATGCCAACACTAAATCCCTATTTTAATAAGAATCCAACACATACCAAGAAGTTGAATCTTCTTGGAAAGACCTCAAGGACGTGCATATTGTTGAGGTTACAACACATGCATAAATCAAAGGATGCTATGAGGTCTCTCTATATAGCCACGTTGAAGTTTGTGTTTCCCTTGATGAAGCTTAGATTAAAAAATTTAATCCCGCAAAAGTCCAATCCAAGATTCCAGCACCTCATAAACTTCGGGTGCTTACCGCGTAAATGAATATCCTACAATCTCACAATACTGTAATCCATGTGCAGGTTCATGAGTTAATGCCAAAGGAGACAAAACTTCAGCAGAAGTTTGAAACAATATAATCCACCATTCAGGACATATTACAGAGGGTAAAGGATATTTCGAGAGTGGTAAAACATAGCTTCACCTTGTGGAACCATCTACAGACCCCACAAGAATTAACAACTATTCATGATAGAGTTTGCGTACCCGAGGTGGAGGTCACTGAACAAAAGAGTAACTTTCCCTTTCTACCTCCAAGAGAGTGGGAAACTACGATGGAAACTATTGCATCCAAGACAAAGGATATTTTTTTAGCTTAGGATGAGCAACAAGGTATCTCAAATCTCATCACTTCTATGACCGATAATGCTTTAATTTTTTATACCCGGTTAACAGATGCATAAGTTGCTTCCATCCCCTTCATTGAGAAGTAAAAAACAATGGAACTGGAAACCCTTTAGGTCGCAACAACTCATGCAGATGCTAGTATTCAAATCATTCAGAAGCTTCACAAAAACCTTCATGAGCCTAAGTGTCAGTTCAAGGATTTCATCCAAGAACTCTAGCAGAGAGTTTTGCAAGTCGCGTCGATCACTCCATGAGGAAGTTTGCTCTAATAAGAGAAAATTAATAGTGGGGGGATCTTGTTGTTACCCAAATTTTTGGGTTAATATTGCACACACGCACAAACTGAGTTGTGTGCACCTATTCCATTTTTGCACGTTCTCAAGAAGTTACGAGAAGGGTAAAATAAGGCGCGTGTGCCATATCAAGTTTTGTTAATACATGTCAATTCTAGTTCTACCAATGCACGTTAGTCCAAGTTTTGTGATGCACACCAAAAATAAAGAAAACACTTCATGCACATCAGATTCAAGAAAATAATCTCTGGGAAATATTTTTGAATAATTACTACAAGAAACATAAGGGAATGTGGAGCAAAAAGAAGATGAGTTGGCCAGGTGGTTAAGATTNATCCAACACATACCAAGAAGTTGAATCTTCTTGGAAAGACCTCGAGGATGTGCATATTGTTGAGGTTACAACACATGCATAAATCAAAGGATGCTATGAGGTCTCTCTATATAGCCACATTGAATTTTGTGTTTCCCTAGATGAAGCTTAGATTAAAAAATTTAATCCCGCAAAAGTCCAATCCAAGATTCCAACACCTCATAAACTTCGAGTGTTTACCGCGTAAATGAATATCCTACAATCTCACAATACTGTAATCCATGTGTAGGTTCAAGAGTTAATGCCAAAGGAGACAAAACTTCAGTAGAAGGTTGAAACAATATAATCCACCATTCGGGACATATTACAGAGGGTAAAGGATATTTCGGGAGTGGGAAAACATATCTTCACCTTGTGGAACCATCTACAGACCCCACCAGAATTAACAACTATTCATGATAGAGTTTGTGTACCCGAGGTGGAGGTCACTGAACAAAAGAGTAACTTTCCCTTGCTACCTCCAAGAGAGCGGGAAACTATGATGGAAACTATTGCATCCAAGACAAAGGATATTTTTTTATCTTAGGATGAGTAACAAGGTATCTCAAATCTCATCACTTCTATGACCGATAATGCTTTAATTTTTTATACCCAGTTAACAGATGCATAAGTTGCTTCCATCCCCTTCATTGAGAAGTAAAAAACAACAGAACTGGAAACCCTTCAGGTCACAACAACTCATGCAGATGCTAGTATTCAAATCATCCAGAAGCTTCACAAAAACCTTCATGAGCCTAAGTGTTAGTTCAAGGATTTCATCCAAGAACTCTAGCAGAGAGTTCTTCCAGTCGCGTCGATCACTCCATGAGGAAGTTTGCTCTACTAAGAGAAAAGTAATAGTAGGGGGGATTTTTGTTACCCAAATTTTTTGGTTAATATTGCATACACGCACAAACTGAGTTGTGTGCACCTATTCCATTTTTGCACGTTCTCAAGAAGTTGCGAGAAGGGTAAAATAAGGCGCGCGTGCCATATCAAGTTTTGTTAATACGTGTCAATTCTAGTTCTACCAATGCATGTCAGTCCAAGTTTTGTGATGCACACCAAAAATAAAGAAAACACTGCATGCACATCAGATTCAAGAAAATAATCTCTGGGAAATATTTTTGAATAATTACTACAAGAAACATAAGGGAATGTGGAGCAAAAAGAAGATGAGTTGGCTAGGTGGTTAAGATTGTCCTAATTCCAAAAAGGCTACATGAAATGCATATGGGTGATGGAAGCATGTGGGACTAGTAGTTAGAAGAGAAAGTGGAGCAGTACTAAAAGTGATTGAGCACCATAGTAGAGAAGGATACAAAATGAATCCAGGACAAAAAATAAAATGTTGTTGTTGTTGTTCATTGTTCAAGGGCTAGTTAGTGAGTTCACTATGAGCCTTTATAGCATTGTAATGCCTTTGGTTATAAGTTTGAGTCTGTTTTATGTGTAGACTCTAAAAGGATGCACATGATGCAATGTAATGTAAATATGGGGAATTGTATGAGGAATAGTAAGACTATGTTGATGCCAATGAATGAATGCTTAATGTGTATTGTGTATGATTGGAAAATGATAATAACGATGCAGTGATTCTGGATCTATAATGTGTCAATTTAATGTATTTTTGTATGATATACATTGTTAATTATTAAATTAATCTGCAATGCATCATATGAATGTCAACCCAAATGGATCCATGTGTGTTTATCCCTTCATCCCCGACATAAGACCAGATGGTCTATGTGATCCTCAAGGCATATCGAGTTAGACCTTCTTCAGCCTTGGCTAAAGATTGATATGTCGATCCTTTGGGGTTTTTGTTGGTCCACTCTGGACGAACCCTAGGTCTTAACCCCCCAGCGTTAAGAATGACACACGCAAGTGTGAAAACAGACCAACAACTTCACGCCCTTGATTTGGTCTTGGTTGGGAACTACATCTTTCCTCATAACACTTCCTTTATTGTGTGCTCCCTCTTCTATGTACACTCCTTTGTGACACAATATCATGGATAGTTTCTTCTATGCTACTACTTCAAATTGCATAATAAGTAAAGAGTGGTGTAGGTCAACATGAGGTATAATGAACATGTAGGTATCTTTACAATTCATGGTAAGAGTCCAAAGGTTGGTTCTTTAACATTCATATATTGTGTTATCAAAATGTAGAAGATGTGCATATATTGGAGGAAATACAAATTTGCATCAATGGTAGGTGAGCTAAAAATATTTACCATCATTGAATCCTTTCTAGCTAATGAGTCAATATATGATCAAATGATTGAGTACTCTACATCGATAAGGTTATATGCAAGTTTTCCAACTAATTTAATCTCATGTTGTAGAAACATTAAGAAGAAGTATGAAAAGTACAAATAATATAATGAAATGGAAAATGGTGAACTTTACTTTGTTGCACTACTCAAAGGTGAGTTACGAACAATTTCAACAACTTTGTTTCTCAAATTAAGTTGGTTATACATATAATGTTGGTATATATTCCAGTATATATATATTGACATATTAAGTTGGTATATATTCTAATATATATTCCGACATATTATGTTGGTATATATACCAACATATTACGTTGGTATATATACCGATATATTATGTTGATATATATACTAGTGTATATAATGGTATATATACTAACATATATGTACTAGTATATATATTGAACACATATTATGTATACTAAATCCATGGAGTATATTCAATACACATACTAGTTGAGCATATATGTTCTATATATTCTTTGTGAGACTTGAACCCACGTGCTTTCAAGTCTTTTGGTTTGATTTTTGTCCTTTTAATCATAGCAGAATCATTTTCCTTTTTTATCTTCTGCAAAAGTTACAACATTATAAAGTGATATTTGATATAATGAAAATATGGGTATAGGGTATAGAACTTACCTCTCYTAATTTTCTTGAAGTCGAGGTGAATGTCCTAATGGATCAAGATAATGTGATTTATGGTGGATTTCTAAAAAAGATGTTTCATTCCCACCATCATGTCCACCATCATAGGTAATACCTAGTGCAAGGCTTCTTAGCATAACTATTTGAAACTAGATCATTGAAATACCTATTATCTAGCAAAGTAGATATGATTATAGTTTTTAATCACATTTAGCTCATGAACATGAGTTAACTATGATGTTATGTTTTTGTGAATGATTTAAGTATGAAATTATTTAAATATGCACAATAAAATATTATATTTCCTAATTTATAATTTTCTTAGCAAATAAGACATTCCTTGAATATATCATATCT
>JZKD02S0730487.1:0-14998 GCA_000966675.3 Picea glauca | reverse complement strand
CACTAAAGTGACAAATTTCACCCTTTTGACTTAGGAAAAAGTGAAATTAGACATAAAGTATAAGGCATAATGGGTCAAATATTTCCCTCTTGTGGTTAGAGACCCACAACCACAAGGGGACCACTTCCCTTCGTACACCAGAACTCAAAAATCAATATTAGTTGGACTGCCCAGAATTAGGTTAGGGTTGATTTGTCCACTTTACCCTTCTATTTTACATTTGACTTGTCAAGGCACAATAGGGCTTGCTTTAACATAGGCACAATAGGGCCGAATTAACAAATATAATATAACAATGTTCTTCAGGGTTTTGCCTTGGTCAAATACAAGATGAATATAATAATAATGTCTTCCGAAGCTACCCAAACTTCAACACAACTTCACTGTTCCAATATGCAAAATGGAACTACTATTGTAACAATGGAAACAACCATAAAAAACAAAATTAAGAGACAAAAACAAGAAAACAAGTGTTAGCTTTTGGGCTTACTCCAATTTCACTTTACTAGGAGAGAGCTATGTCTCCTAGCTCCTCTGTGATACTTCATGGACATATGGATGACTCAGTTTGGGTGGATGCTTAGCCTTGGTTAGAGTGTTGGCATGGTTCCCTTACCCAGGAGGTTGTTACCCTAATTGACATGTTGTTAAACCCATTAGGTGCACACAGTTGGGGAGTTGGTTGCTCTATCAGGGGAGTTATCTAACTAGGAGGAGCGTTAGGCACTTGGAGGAGGTAACTTAGCTGTAGGAGCTTGGGACCTTGTCATATACACCTCAGAGGCTGGACACTTGGGTTGGGGAGCACACCTCATTTAGATTGGTGATGGTCTTGGATATATTTGTTGAGGAGGATCATTGGAGCTTTATGATCGCATTGGAACACATGAGAGTATAATTGGACATGTGAGAGGACATTTGTTACAAGGAGGGACATTGAGCACTGTTATTGCTCAAACTAGCAGCGTTTGTGTGAGTGCTATTGGGGATAAACACAATACGATAAATGCACCACTGTCAAGTTTACACAATCTCCCCTTCACTTTAGGCTAGCTCCTTGAAGCCATAGGGGGTATCCCAATCCTTGGAATTAACTTGTGCAGTACAAGTCACTTCCAACTACACATCTTAATGTTTGCTAGATAGATCAGTGCCAGAGTAGCCAATTGCCTTAAGAATATTCAACCAAGTGTTAGGAAAATAAAATTGCAATACAATGAGGGTGAAGAGTTAATTATAAGAGTGTTGAGAATTGAAATAAGTATGCTACAACAAAAAATAAACCAACACTATGATATCACTCTCTAAATGAGGAAATAAGTACCTTTTACTACACAATAGTGACATTTTTTTGCACAAATCAAGAGTGAATGATATACCTGAGTCATACCTTGATTGTATGTTGTAAAATGGACTAGCTTGATGTTGTTCAATGATTCCATAATCTGATTTGTGATGAAAAAAAACGAAGAAAATGCAGATTTTCAGTGAGGAAAAGTATTCCAAGAGTGTCTAAAAGAACTAAGAATGATGAACCTTGGGTATTTTAGCTAGGGAAATAAACAAACTATGAAAAAACAACCCAACAATGATTAAATGCAAGTGCAAATGAATAATAACAATGAAAGTAGCTCAAACTTGCAAAAATAGAAGGTGAATCCCACTAGGGTTTCAACAAAAATCTCCAAAATGAAAGATAACAACAATGAACTGCTTATGAGATGAATTTCACCATTAGAATGTGATAAGTATGCTTTATCAACAATCCACAAGTGAAGAAAAAACATCAAAGTCGATTTTTTCATAGTGAAAAATATATTTGACGTGCGATTCAGGTCCAGGGTTTAACAATTACGGTTTCAGCAACGACCAACATGGTTACGAGAGGAGGAGGGAGTGAAACTCCTTCCTACAAGAAGGTAGTGGTGGACAGAGGGAAAGGCCCACACGATTTCGGTTTTAAGGAACCCCTGAGAGGCACCTCGAGATATGGGACGAAAAAGAATCAAGAGGTCAACCAAGGCAAAAGTGATTGCGTGGGGGAGGAGGCCAGAGAAGCCCAGAACAATACACAAGAAACAACGAACCCTAGTGGGGTAGGTGGGCATAACCCGTGTAAACCTAAAACAACTTCAATCCTCAAAGTTATCCTGGAAGACCCCCAAACTGAACTCTTTCGGGATCAGATGAAGACGCATGCACTGATTTGCAAGTTTATGGGCCTGTGGCCCATAGAAAAGACTCTCCACAACTAGATAAAATACCAATGGAAGTCGAGTGGAGAAGTTGAACTCCATATGGGATCGAAAGGTTTCTTTACAATAGTCTTCATGAACCTAGAGGACAGGGATAAAATCTTTGATGGGGGGGGCATATTTCCACTCCTCAACGGGGCTGTACATGTGGCCATGGAAGGAAAACTTCTCCCTAGAGAAAGAAACCTTTTAAAATGTTCCAGTTTGGCTAAGGTTTTACTCCTTACCATTAGATAACTGGTTGTCGTCCACCTTCAAAGTAATAGGGAACAAGCTTGGAAAATATGTCAAGACAACGGAAGCAACATTAAAAGGAAGATACACATCCTATGCAATGATCTACATAGAGATGGACGTTTCGGGGGATCTCTCGGAGGCCATAAGCCTGGAGTTTAGGGATGAGGAATGGATCCAAAGTATAGACTATGAGCATATCTCGTTTCGATGTAGAAGGTGCCATGAACATGGACACCTACTAAGAGAATGCCCTCTCAATAAAAAACAAGAACCAGAAAATACCAAACAACAACAGGACGAGGACAGTTTTGTGAGGCCGAATCACAAAGGCAGAGGAAATAAAAGACAAGGCAAGCCCCCAACAGGAAGTAACCCGAAATCCAGGAGTAGAGTGTAAGGAAGGAGTAGCCCCAACCAGGGGGAAGAAGGGGGAAAGGAAAGGACGAAAGCTAGGGAAACAAGTGAACAAGAAACTCATGAGAACACAGAAAATCCAAACAACAAGGGAGAGCCGGGAGGCAACACGAGTTCTATGGAAGGAGGAAACAAAGACACCAACACCCCAATGCAGGAGGTAGACGGAGATGCTGAGATGACACCAAGCGAGGTGGGAACATAAGACCCAGATCTCAGAGACATCGTGGAAAGTGAAGGGATAGACCTCCTGAGCATATTGGAACAATGGAAAAGGCAGGGAGTTGACAATGTGCCAACAGAGCAACTGTATCGCATTTAATATCTCTTCCTCCTAAGGGAGGAAGCAAAATGCAGAGGAACTAGGCGCATGCATGGCGAGATAGGACACCTGGGAATCAAAACTGGAGATGGACAACCACAACACTCACCCAAGCAGGCAAGGAGGAAGAAAGGCAGGAAATCAAACAACGTAGCCCTACAAGAACTAGGAGCCCTGTTGATAAACTCAGGTAAGATTAAAAAACTCTTCCCCAACTCCCCCCCACATGTTTAAATGAAGATTATTACTTGGAATATAAGAGGCCTAAACAACGCAAGAAAACAACGAATCCTTAAAAATAGAATAAGGAAGGAAAACCTGAGCTTTGTTTCATTCAAGAAACAAAATGCAATTTGGACGGAATGGAAATAATGAATAAAAAACACCGGAGTAAGTACAAGATTCTGGTTGTAGAAAGCCAACAGACGGTGGGAGGAATTCTCACCTTCTGGAACCCACAATCAATGAACCTATTCTCAGAGGAAGCCACGAGACACACACTATTTGTTAACATGTAAGTTAAAGGGAACACGACGAAGGTCGTATGCATGAATGTGTATGGCCCCTAGGTGCTGGAGGAAAAAAGGAGAATGCTCCTAGACCTAGAGAATTTAAAAGAACAAAACAGTAACCGCCACTGGATTCTAGCTGGGGATTTCAACATCATTACTACTCTAGCTGAGGAAAAAGGGGGTAGTCGAAGACTGGACAAGGATGCAGAAGAATTCTCAGCTTCCATAAACATAATGGAGCTTGTGGACATCAGGACCAACAATGGACAGTTCACCTGGAATAATAAACGACTAGCTCACCACCAAGTAGCCACAAGGCTAGATAGATTCCTGGTCTTGGAATCCATCATTATGTAGGGTTTAGCTTTGGATTGCATCATCCTCCCCCGGGGGGGATCAGATCACTGACCAGTGCAATTGGAATCAAATTTTCAAACCACACCAAAGAACATGCCATTTAGATTTGAGAAATTTTGGATCAACCACCCCACATTCAAGGAGAACATCAACCAATGGTGGCAGGAGGAACTCCCATATCAAGGGGCAAGGATGTTCAAACTACACAAGAAACTCAAGTACATCAAACACAAACTTAAGGAGTGGAACATAGAAGTCTTCGGGAACATAGACCAGGAGAAAAAAAACATAGAGGACAGGATGAGGAAGCTGGATGAACTTTGCATCCAAGAGGGATACACAGAGGGTTGGAAAAAAGAAGAAGACCAAATGATCCAAGGTTGGGAAGCAAGATGTAAGCAGGAAGAGACCCTTTGGCACCAAAAATCCAAAATAAGGTGGCTTAAAGAAGGGAAGAGGAACACCAAGGTTTTTCACAGAACAACTATAGCAAGAAGATCTCTTAACAAAATCTTGAAGATTAGGGATCAGGACGGGATCGAAAGAGAATCCCACCAGGACATTGAAAATACACTGGTCAATCACTTCCAGGGGATAGCTAAAGAGCCCAACCAAGACAGATCCAAGACCATCCTGAGGATAACTCAACACATCCCCAAATTGGTCATAGAGGATCAAAATGTCAGCCTATGCAAACCCATCGCAGAGGAAGAAATCGACGAAGTGGTCCAGGAGATGCCCAATGGAAAGGCCCCAGGCCCAGATGGATTACAGTGAAATTCTTCAAAGCTTGTTGGGATGTGGTTAAGTATGAGATATATGGGGTGGTTGAGGACTCCTGACGCTCGACCTCCATCTTGAAAGCTTTAAACGCGACGATGATTACTCTGATCCCAAAAGAAAATGAAGCTAGAACTCCAAATCGCTACATGCCAATAGCTTTGTGCAATGTGGTCTATAAGATAATTTCCAAAGTCATATCTAATAGACTGAAACCACTCCTTCCTACATTGATTTCATAGGAACAAGCGGGCTATGTGGAAGGGAGACAAATCTTGGACAATATCATCCAAGCCCATGAGATAATCCACACTCTGAAAAGTCAAAGGAGAGGGGGGATGATAATCCAACTTGACCTGGCGAAGGCTTATGACAAAATAAGATGGCACTACATGGCCAAGACATTGGAAGCTTTTGGTTTCGACCAACATTGGATCAATTGGATCACCACTCTAGTCTCAACAACAAGTTTCTCGTTGTTAATAAATGGAGCCCCGACCAAACCTTTCTATCTGTCTAGAGGCATTAGATAACGAGATCCACTATCCCCCTTCCTTTTCATTCTAATGATGGAAGGGTTGAGCAGAAGTATAAAAAGTGCAACAACAACTGATGAAATAAAAGGCCTCAAATCGTTTGAAAATTGTCTGACCTCAACACACCAACAGTTCGTTGATGACACCCTGCTCCATGGAACACCTACAGTAAAGGAAGCAAAGGCTTATAAAAAAATCTTAGAAGATTTCAGGGAAGCCTTGTGCGTTGAAATCAATCACTCCAAGTCCATGATATATTTTTTCAATACTAATCCGGAAATTCAAAGAAACTTGGCCAACATTCTGGGGTTTGAACGTAAAACGCTCCCAACGAAATACTTGGGAATCCCCCTGACAGATAGAGCATGCAAAAGTGCAACGTGAGGAGTTATTAGTAATTTGCAGGAGAGGATAAAAAACTGGACGTACCGAGCTCTAAACTTGGTCGGAAGGCTTATCCTCACCAAAATGGTCCTACAAGCAATTCTGACATTTATGGTGTCAGTGTTTCCATTCCCCAAAGGCATACTACAAAAGATAAGAGCCATCCAGAGAGATTTCCTATGGAGAGGCACATAGAACAAAAGGAAATGGGCCCTGGTGGCTTGGGATAAGGTATGCAGACCGAAGAGAAAAGGAGGCATGGGGTTACAAGACCCACAGGGAACCAACGAAACCTACGGGGAAAAGCTTTGGTGGAGATGGGTAAAAGAAAAATCGGTGCCGTGGGTGAATCTCTAGAAAGCCAAATATGCCCCGAACATCAACGACCATGAGCAAATTTGGTTCATGGGCACAAGGGAGGGGTTAGCCATCTAGAATCTCGCTTGGAGAAATAAAAACTGGATCCAGAATCACAACTTTTGGGAAGTCAGAAATGGTAGAACAACAAGGTTCTGGGAGGACGCGTGGCAACAAGAACCCATAGTGGAAACTCCAGACAAGGAGGAGCTAAAACAAAAAATGATCGCGCAAGGCAAAACAAAAATCCATCAATACTGGAAGCAAAGGGATGGCAACGCCAGATGGAGGATCTGGGACAAGCTTAATCCACAAAATGGAGCTTAGATCGAAACGATAACGAAAGAGGTGGAGGAGGAATTGGGGAAAAGGAAAATCAGGGTCTCGAAAGAAGATGATCAATTGAGGTAGGGCAGAAAAAATGGGGCCGAATTTAACCTAAAAGAAGCCCGGTATTACATCGCGGGCCATGACCAAGAAAATCCGAAGCCATAATGGGAGAAGATCTGAAAGAGTCCCCAATGGCCAAAAATCAAAATGTTCGAATGGCTAGGACTACACAACAAAATTTTAACATGGGAGAACCTCATGAAAATGGGTTTCATAGGTCCCTCTCGCTGTCATCTCTGTGAGGTCATGGAGGAAACAACTGATCATCTCCTTAACGAATGCAAGTACACAACCGAGATTTGGGATTGGGTGGCATGCATCTACCGCCAATCGAATAGGGTCAGGGGGGATATTAGAGAAACAATGAAATACTGGAATGAGAGATACAACGAAAATGAAATGGTGAACCTATGTTGGAGTCTAGCGTCAGGGATGGTCATCTAGGCGATCTGGAAAGAAAGGAACATGCACATTTTCAGGAATGACAGCCTACAGGCAGAGAGGCTAAAGGATGCAATAGTCTCTCAAATAAGAGAAACGATGCAGAGCTTTAACCACAATAAGGAGAAAATTCAACTTATAGGCCAAGGCTCTCGCATCCTCAAATTTTTCTATCTGAAAGATTGGAGCTATAATATACTTGTGGGTCGTGAACCGCAGAACCAGACAAGAGTCTGTAGCTGGACCCCTCCTCTGTTAGGGATCCTCAAACTGGATTTTGATGGGGCGGCGAAAGGAAACCTGGGAGTGGCAGGGGTAGGTGGAGTGATCAGAGACAGTGGAGGCAACATCATCTGCCTGTATGCTGGGAGCATAGGAAACTCAACAAACAACACAACAGAATTCGGAGCCCTGGAACTTGGCCTTGGAATCCTACGAAGAGAAGGGATGACAAACACCATTGTGGAAGGTGACTCCACCCTGATAATCAACACGACGAAAAAACTCCAAAACGACACTAGAGTGGGCAAGGTGCAACGACACTGGCGCCTAGCACACTCCTTGCAAAAAATCCAGGAGCATCTGAGAACCTTGATCACAATGGAGTTTCGTTGGGTGCGCAGGACAACGAATGCACTAGCGGACATACTCGCCAACGAGGGGGTCGACCAGGAAGGTCTAGAACTAGACGAGGCCTGGACCAGGATACTAAGCGGGCAACTTAGGATAGACTGTAGCCACCTGGCGGCAAAAGTTCGTGATGGTAGCTTCAGAATTGATAGTTACATCGAGGAGGACAACACAAGGCTTCTCGGAAGAACGTGGGACTCGGGCAAAGTATGATTGCCTAACACTTGGCCACCAATTATCATGCGAGAACACTATAGGCAATAGGTGGGCGAACAAAAGCTAGGACGATACATCAACAAGAGTTGTGGGGATAACAAGGTTGAATAGCCAGGCAACAAGCCGAATGCGAAGAATGAATTAAGGCATGAGGAGATGGTGATAACAAGGAACTATCCAACAACCCCCAGTACAGGTATGGGGATAGGGACAGTCGGATCACAAGCGAGTAAGGGCAATGGCAAGTACAGGGATAAAGGTGGTACCATCATGATCAGATGAGCCTTACCAACAAATAATGACGGGAGCGCTCACCACCTCGGGCAAATTATGACAGGAAGTACATGCTCGCAGTGGAGGAAATGCCATAAGAAAAGGGACAACAGGGGTAAAAGAAAACAGAAGGAACAAAGCAGTAAGGGTCATTACAGATTCAAGAGCAGAGAGATTAAGGAAACTTTTGAAGGGAGGGATATGCATAATAGCCAGAGAAGGATTTGTGGTAGGAAAAGAGGGATGGAGCGATTGAAGCATACACAGAGGAAGAGGAGCCCCCTTAGGAAGGAAATCCCGGAAAGTTCGCGGCGGTTAACATGAATGGAGCAGGCAGCGAAAGATGCAGAGGGCACCTTCCACACTCTGGTTGCGTCAAAGGGGAAGGAAGCAGTTACCAGGTGGGAAGAGGAATTAAAGGACGAGCACAAAGGCAAAGAGTGGGGTGACATTGCCTAGGCAAAGAGTGGGGTGACTTTTTGGATTTTGTTAGTTTAATGGAAGCTATGCCTAGGCAGTAGAAGGTTAGTTCAGACTTGTAACAGACTCCGGTTTAGTTGGAAAGTTTTAGTTAGTTCTTTATGTCTGTGCTTTTCAAACTGGGCATGGAAGGTTTGGTCTGGTTTCCCTTTGTGGCAGACCAGGACCCCCCCTTTTTTGTATCATAATACCTAGAAGTAATATAGATTCCTACACCGATTTACAAAAAAACACAATCCACAAGTGATATATAGCTAGGGTAGGGTTAAAATGCACCTTAAACCCTTAGCTTTAGGGTTTCACTAATTCTGTTTTTTATTGTTGTAATTTAGTTTTTACAATTAGTAAACACTTTAAATTAGTGACAAAATATTAGCTACAACTTTGAAGAACAAATACCAATAGGGTCGATTTGCCTTCTTAGGGTTAGAAATTAACAACGAATTATAAACCCATAGATGAAAATGTTTAGAAAATGAAAGTAAACTGTAAGATTTATTATAGACAATGAAATAAATATTTTTGACGGTTTTTATTTTTTTGTATTTTGCATTTTAGTTGGTTGTTGGACTTAAGTTCAATGTATTGTCACCACTTATGACTTATGGGGTCAAGAAGTATGCCCCTCGCCCCTCTAAGGATTTGTTATCAACGTTTATGTATTAGAATGAGAGACTAGGGCCACAAGGTTAGTAGTGTCTTCTCTAATCAAGACAAATCATGAAACCAAGGCCCTACAAGAAGGGTTTCTCCAAGGGAATAACCTTCACCAATAAGATCAACAAAAGACTTGAAAAATGATACTTAAAACCCTTGCCAAGGAGTATAGAACTAATCAAGACAAGAGATAAGCACTTGCCAAATCGTTTTAGGAAAGAAGGAAGAGATACAAACCCTAGACCTCCTACCTTCAAGTAGTTGATAGCTCCTCAATGGATTTATCTCGCTAGTTTATGTAGAATATTGAGCATTCAAAATAGTCTTTAAAAAATATACCAAGAACAATAACC
Organism: Picea glauca; assembly: GCA_000966675.3. Classification (NCBI taxonomy): domain Eukaryota; kingdom Viridiplantae; phylum Streptophyta; class Pinopsida; order Pinales; family Pinaceae; genus Picea; species Picea glauca. The sequence goes on along the minus strand of JZKD02S0730487.1, from coordinate 5,404 downwards.
AAGAAAGAAAGAGCTCGAAGAATTGACACTAAAAATCTGCAAGCAAAAGATCTATTAATGGCTTCAATAATGATCTCCAACAATTCACAATCATTTGGAATGAGTGGAGTGCCTTTATTTATAGATGAGGCACACAACTCCTTCCCATTCTTTATTCCCTAAACTAACCCTAAGGAAATAAAATAAAAGTTCCTTGTCATCCACATAATTTGTAGACCAAGTCAAATTATAATTAAATGATGCCTTACATGCTAGAAACCCTTATAAAATAAGACGACCTCCACAAAATGTTCTTAAATAATGCTCGTAAATCCTTGAAATATGTCTCGAAAGCATGACCATTTCCATACTTAAAGTCAAGGCACCTCCCTGAAGCATGGGAGTGACCCTCCAAGTGAAAACATGGGTCATAAAACCCTCAACAATAAGAATGAAGTCAAGCTTCTAAGAGGGTTGATTTGGCTCCAAGGTACAATGTTCCAGTTGAAAAGGAATATTCCTTGGGCATTCTATCTCCAACATCCACCTCAAAGAGGGGGGATGACCTCACCCCAAGCCAAACATAATCCCTCTTAAGTGGACGACTTCTTCAATTTTCTCTGTAAGTAATCAAAGGGTGATCAAAAGCCCCTCCACATAGCAAGGATTGAGTGCCATGTCATCATCATCAAGTGAAAAGTCACTTAAGTGACCTCCACATCATCCAAGTGACTCAAAATAAACCACATGGTTGTGATAAAGTGCCCCAAGAGAGGTGGGCCCTCCTTTAATGAAGAAAATGATTTAAAAAAGTGCCAAACGAGGGAGTCGTTCTGGCATTCGACACATGACAAGTGTAGAGGAGGTCCATGCGGATGAAAACAACCTATCTATGCCTCTCAGAGTGTGACTATTGAGGAAAATGTATGTGACACCTTACTTAATCATTTTCAGATCTTGCTTGGCTAGGACAAGATAGTTGGGAATATCATCCGAGATTTATAGCCTCAAAAACATTCACAGAATCTGCAAGTATTAATTACAAGGATTTAGGTTGATTTTATAATTTATATATGTTGCAATATGAAATAAAATTTATACAAAGCTATTGGAATGTATGCAGATTTTACAATAAAATAAAAATGGAGACAAAAAGTGAAAAGAGGAACCGAGTCATAGAAACACATGTACGAGACAGAACAATAATCTCATTTTATTTCATTCCAAGATACCAAAAGTGTTTTTCTTTTTACAAACCCTGGCGAGGGTATGGACCAAAGCTTAATTTAGAGATCTCCGATAGACACCATACAAAAAGACATTGAGAATAAAGTAAAACTGAAATTAATAATCTGGATCAACTTGCCACAAATTGCTGCCATTTTGACTTTGCAAGATATCCTTTATCAACCATGAAAAATTAGTTCACAAACATACAAGAATACACAGACTATCAAGGATGAATCAACACCTCTAAAACAAGCGATTGAAAAGTATGGTTCAGTATTGAATCTTGATGTTTACAATAAGACCCTGCTCTCAACAAAAGAAAGAGGCTTTCGAATAAACTCAGAAATGAATGAAAATTGAAACTATCTCATGTAACTAAAGAGCGAACCTTAGTCTTGTTTTTCTCCTTCTATTCTCCCTTGTCTCTTCATCAAATTGGGATTTTATTCATTTTCCAATTAGTTGAAGTAGTTCAACTACTTTTAGTTAGTTAAGTCAAATTAACTTAACAAATTCGTTTAGGAGAAAATAATAATAATCAATAATTAAGGGTCTTAATTAATAATAACTAAAATAAGTGGGACCCCTTATGAGTCCCATGAATTCTTCTTTCTCAATCATCAAATATAAAGCACAAAAGATAATCATTTAGACCATATGACACTCTTGTAGTTCCTGTGGATTTTTAAACTGGATATTTAAGTATCAACAATAATTTATATCATATCCAAAAAAAGAATATATATCCACATTATCAACAAAATATCAAAAAATAAGGCTTGATCTCCAAAACAAACTGAAAACCATTAAACACTGTCACTGAAAAAACAAAAAAAAACGTTTATAACCCATATTTGTTGCTTTATGAGGCATATTTCCTTTTCTCGCTGCTGTCTCCCTTAGAATTCTCTTGAGTGGCATTTGGTTGATTAGACCTTTGAGGATGTATTTCACTTGTTACATTGGAGCATTCATCCTTGAGGTGGAGGTAGGAAGACATAAATTTAGAGGAGTCAGTGGATGGACTAGAGAGGGAGGCCTCTTCTTTTCCATTGTCTTACATAGGTTGCAGAATGTCGCTTTTTAATCTCTTGCTAGCGTGCGAGGATTGTACTGGCGAAACAAGAGCGATTTGAACATTGGGATTAATTGACGCTGGTAAAGTTAATGGCACAGTGGACCAACCATGGTGGTGAGAGACAGGTTGGTGGAAAATTTCTTGCCAATCGTCATTAGTGGGAACCTCGGGCTGCAATGAGAAATGTAGAGGAACAAGAATGCCAGGGAAATTTTGAGGAGGCTTAATAGGGGGCCTCTTTGGTCGGGGATGCAAGACACCATGGCCAACCCAATTAAAGAACCCAGCTTGAAACAATTGGTTTAACTCTTGCGGGTCATCGTCAAAATGAATAGAAAATCTAGGCCTCCTATGACCTCGATTCCAATTTCCCCTGCGTTTTCTATTTTGACCATTGTTGCCTCTACTGGAAAAAATCATCTTGTAGCAACCATTTGTCAGTAATGAAGCTCTTGATAAACCATACATGAAACTTTGCTTACATGAATCAAAAGTTGACTCTAAAATTAACAAGAGATACATGCAAATCTATCCATAACACATAATTTATTAATTGCCACGTGAACAAGGAATGATAGGGTTCATGAGAAATATGGAGGGAGTGTAATTAGCGAAAAATGGTGTCATGGAGGGGGATCAATATACGAATATTGTTCAACAATTAATAAAACAATTAATTGTGTATCTGAAAATATTAAGAATATCAATCCTCAACTCTTGCTATGTTAAGTTTCCTTTGCTTCCACACTATCTCCTCTTTAAAATTAATAATACAAAACAAGGATGAATAAGTGAAATCAGGATCGTGGAGGGAATGTAATTAGCAAAAAATGATAAAATGGTAGGGAAAAAAACTCGGATATTGTTCAAATGAAAATCAAACCATGTCATCTGTGATGTAAACTTGCAAACAAAATATCCTTTTGTTCAAAATTTTAAAGTTTAAACAATGCTCTGTTTCCAAACAATAACCCAAAGTTGATGCTTCCTTAACAAAATTGTTCACTGGTCTTCGAAACTGTATTACATAGTAACCGATGTGATATGCCCAAAGTTTTATTTAACCAAAATAACCATAATAACAATACTGCCATTATATAATAGAAACCAAACAAGCAACATCATAATCGCTACAGGAAATACTACAATAGTCTTGGAGTGAACAAGTCACAACTCATAATACCAACCCACAACAAAGTTATTAAATCCCACAGGGTCCCGTGCAATTCCTCAAAACAAATCTTTGTTCATAATCACCATTTAATCGAGCCAATCATTTATCCCAATTCCTCATCAATTTTATTATGGTTTGTATTATTGAGTTTTGGCATCAGACATCTTATACATAGGGGTTTGCAAATTCGATAAACATGGCAAGTTTATTTTTAAACAAGGATATGCAACATTTTCTATCGAACTCATAAGCTTCATAAAGACAGACTGTAACTTCCAATGAATAAGTGGGTGCACTACTTCTTCCATAATTGCCAAGCAAGTGCCCAATTAAACCTGTGCCCAAGTAAAAGAGCAACAACAATATTCCCATCATATTTTGGGTAAGCAACGTTTTCATAATAATGCATAGGGTTCAATGTATAACAGTGATAGTAAGTGGCATAAGAGAGCGAGATAATCAAACTGAGGGTTTGGCCATTACAAATCATGGAAAGTTTACTGCACAGGTGCCTTACATTAATAGTCACAAAGTGGAGGTTATAGCGCGAGTGCATTGGCAGACATGAGTTTTCAAAAAAAATCCATAGGTAAGGCAGGGAAAACCCAACTTCGAACAGAGAGGAAAACCCAACAAGAAACCAGAGGCAAAGCAGGCCCAACAACACTAATTTTCTAAGCAAAAATCGCGAACAGTTACACACAGCGAAGACACCCATGACCTTTCTTTTTCTTAAAATGCCAATAGTCTCAGAACAACCACCACATGAAACCAAAGTTTGCAAACAACAAATACATAGTCCAAAAAAATTATGGCAGCTTGAGAAATACACAGACCACGAGCAACAAGAGCCAACACTTGATTTAAGAGCATAGCGAAGTTCATGGATGAAGAAGTAAGGAAAACCCCATACCTGTAAAAGATTGCGTAAGGAGAAATGACCAAGGTGTATACCTCCTTCACGACTGAGCAAGGCAGAGCAATAAAAACTAACAGAGTGCAATGCAAATGACTAGGGTGGCGGGCTCGAGGTGAGTAAGAGTGATGTGCATTTACTGCACGTCGCTTCTCCCTTGGCATTCATTCATCGGTAGTACAAGCCAAATGCACTATACAACTCACATTCCATTTTCATTCCCATTGATTACAAATCCACTATCCCATAGTTTGCATATGCTCCAACTTAAAAATGCGCCAACCTTTGCCACCATTCAATTTAATATATGACTATTTGATAGGAATACAACTAAGATTGCAATCAAAACAATGTGCACCACAATTGTAGGAAGAGTTGGGGTGGTCACCCATATACGATATATAGTCCATATAAAATCAAAATCAAACTGGAGTGATATTCCTGTTGAAATAATGTAACTGCGAAGAGCATTCTTATTATTATTTGGTTATTGGATTAAATCCCCATTGTGGATTAATCATGTTATTATTATTATTATTGTTATTGGATTAATCTCCATTGAGGATTAATCATGTTATTATTATTATTATTGTTATTGGATTAATCTCCATTGAGGATTAATCATGTCCGTAATTATATAAGGACCAAATCCCCTTTTGCGGATTGGTCATCAAACAATTACAAAGTGTTGAACAAGAAGTCGACCCCAACAGTTATAATGGAAGGCCCATAATTAATTAAAGGTGGGTTTACCCACCCAGAGTGAGAGGTCGCCCCTGCCAGATGGTGACTCTTCACACGTTCCAGATTGATATAAATAAGAGGCTAGCGCCTGACTTCTAACACACACTTCACTTGCTCATTATCTTATGAGGCAAGCTGCAATTGGAAGTTGAAGAGACGAGAAGAAGGGTGGCACATCTCTCGGGGAGGACTTTCTGTATTGGTTTGAGTTATCTCTTGAACATTGTATAAGCCATTTGTGATAAGGAAGTTTTTGCTGGGTTTTCTTCCCCTAGAGGGTTTC
>JZKD02S0730443.1:0-14998 GCA_000966675.3 Picea glauca | reverse complement strand
TAGGCTTATGATAAATTAAGGAATGAATGAAAACTTAACTATCTCAACATAAAATCAAAGAGCAAACCTTAGTATGATTCTCCTTCTCTCCTTGTTCCCCCCTTTCCCTTTTTCCTTTAAGAAAATTAGAATTGGTTGAAGTAGTTGAACCACCTCTTTAGTTAAGTTAACTAAAACTCAACCAACTTTTAGTTAAGGGGGGAAGAGTAATAAATCATAATAAGGGTTTTTAAATAATAATAACTAGTAGGTGGGACCCCTTATGAATCCCTTTAGTTCTCAACAATCATAACATAACTAGTCAATTAAACAAAACACCCCCCCTTGTGAATCCTATCATCACATTAATATTTGACAAATTATATTACCAACATATCCAAAATCATGCTATCCGAAAATCTGAAGTCAACTGTCATCAACAATAAAAAAATTAAAATCCATATTTTTCAGTTTGTGAGGCAATGTTTCCCTTGTTGATGCTATCATCCTTTAGTCCTTCTAAACCTGCCTTAGGTTGTGTGAAATATTTGAGCCTCATCTCGCTGATCATATGAGAGAAATCATCCTTCCAATGCATGTGGAAGGACACATATTTAACAGAATTATTTGAAGATGCAGAAGGGGCAACAATGACTTTCTCTTTGATAGGGGCACAATAGGCCTCGGTTTTCATCCTTTTATTTGAATAGCTCATTCCTGTATGAATAATCGATTAGCAAATAGTTCCTTTAACAACCATATATGACAATTCTTTAAAAATATGAAATAGATTTTGGCTCAACAACATATTAGGCTCATGCAATCCAATCCATAGAAATTGTTTAACTGTTGTCAATGAGCAGGGGGTGAACAAAAGGTCTTGGGATGTGTGAGGGGCTTGTATTTAGCGAAAAATGATAAAATGAGGGGGAAACAAAACCCGGTTACTGCTCAAAGACCACAAACAATCAACTGTAATGCAAACCAAAGAAAACATGAGTGTAATCCAACCAAGAAAATGTGACTCTAAACATCTTCAATACATAATTCTTCTTGACTGTAATTAATTTTTAGAACATGGAGTGAAAAATGAATGTGGGAAGGCGAGAGGGTTGTAATTAGCAGAAATCGAAATAATGGTAGGGAAAGATAGTGATTACTGTTCATAAAATTAATTAAGTGGTCCATAAAACCATTCTGTAAAAGGAAATACACCAACCAAATGACCACTAAGACCCCAAAACAATTACTGTGCATAGTTCAAGAAATCCTGTGCATTAACTTGCTCCCTATTTGTAATCAAATATTTAACACAATGTCGTCAAATCAAGACAATATGCATTCCACAACAACATGTAGGGGAGCTCTTTTCATCTCACTTATCCATTTAATATTTTAAAACACTTCCCAAATGGATAAACAATAAACCACTCTATTCAACATCAAAATCAATCCATGCCCACAAATTATTTCAATCATCAAATACAAACTCAAAGGTCGTGCTCGATTTTTTCCTTTAATTCATTTAATAATTAAATTACAGTGAGGTTATACCGTCACAGACCCTGTGTCTGTGTCTTCTATGAAACATGATATTCATCAATACACATAGCAAACAACCACATGCAACCATCAATTTTTTAAATGCTAGATCTTGACTTTCCATTTAAACTCACAGACATCCATCACCAATCAACACATACCATGCTGTGGAATACACAGACATCCAAAAAAACACAATTGCATTTCCATGACTATTACAATTTCAATCACTCTGAATATAAACATCCACAGTGATGGGATAACAATCCAATACCGATCTCATAACACAAGTCGATCAAATTGCAACAAAGCCATGTTAAAAAACCCATGACCTTCTCTAATGGCACAATCAAATAATATTGATAAAAAATACAGTGGATAACCATGCCATAATTACCACGATTGCAACATTCTCATTTAAAATTTTTAAAACACACAATCACAGTATTATTAACTTAACCTATCATGCTGTAGGAACGCCACACATACCCATACATCATGCACGAAGCAATGTTGTGACTTAATCAATTAAAAACAGTGTTGGGTTATCAATTCAATGATCACAAGAACGACGACTGTATACTCGATTTAAAAATCATACAATTAACCATGCTAAGATTATCCATTTAATTATAACAACAAATGCAGTAACTAGATACCAAAACCAACACCACTGTCACATAATCAACGGGGCGAGCTAGTAATTCTATTGACAATACACCATCAATCCATAACAACCAATAGTATACCCAACATGCCATAATGGTATCCTCTATCAACACCCGGGCTTGAGAATTTATGGGTTTGATCTGTGGACCAACACAGGGAGGCTATATTTGACTCTCATTGGTGGAAACTTCCGAGACCAATGGTGCACATACAGGGTATACCACAATTGACTTTATGGATAGGGTGACATTTCCCGTGACAGGAGAGGCTATGAATAGAGGAGAAAGGCTCCATTTTGGCCCTGTAACGATACTTAACAAAGGCAGGGTATAACCGTCATGGCTCTCCCAACCAACCAAATAACAACACTGAGATGAAAAAGATCCGAGAAGAAGCAATATAACCCATTGCGCAACCATTAGTGGCATGAAAAACCCAACACCCAAGTGAATAATGCGCAGTGACACAAGGCGCTTCCAAACCCTGTAAACCCCATAAAAGAAAACGACTGGGTAAGGTGATAAGAAAGCATGGAGGCAGCCAACCAATCTGGACCAGATGAAACCCTCCAACTAAAACAGTAAGGATGACAAAGAGCCTTCATGGCTTCTAACACCCAGAATGACCAATAAAGTTGTGACTTCAAACAATAATGTAGTGAAAACCACACCAACCATCCATTCCAGAAAAATATCACAAATTCACACAGTTTCCAGTCTTAAGGAAAGCACATAGCCATACATCCGATCCAAAAACTATTTCATAACCAGAGAAGATTCATGGATGGAAAAAATACATACCTGTAACCAAAATCACCTTAAAACGCGAGCTTGGCTGAGCGGTTCTTTCCTTGCTTGAAAGTCAGAATCTAACCACAACAAAACACAGTTTGAACAATATCCCGACTAGGGTGGCAGCCAGTGGAAGGAGTAGGAGTGACATGCATTAAATGCACGTCACCTCCATGCTCAAACTCATTCAATTCCTTAGTACGCGCCAACCACTAATCCATTAATTCATCCAATTGAACCAACATTCTTTAATTGCCAGGAGTTCCACCCACATATTACCATTTCCAACTATACAGTAATGTATAAAAACTATATTTTGATGGAACTCAATAAATCACATAGCTATTATTTTTTAGCTAGTATTTACAATGATTATTTTAATGCATATAGTGTGACATGTTAGTATAGACCATTTCCTTCTTTTTGCAATTTTTTTTTTATATTGCTTTATTTCTTTTCAATTTCTCTTTATTTGTCATCACTAACATGTGTCACAAGTAATATATCTAGGACTAAATAGCAAGGGTAACAACAGATATCATAAGCCATCATGGCATTTGAGTCTAGAGAAATAGAACAAACATGCATTATCCCTCATCCATCTGTCGTGAATAGGACCAACATCAATCATCAATCATTCTCAATCATGTAAGCAGTGTCGAGCAACAGTAAAACATCAAATAAGACCCAGATCTAATCCTCCAACTTACAAGGGGGTCCCACCTACTAGTATTATATATATATATTATTATATTATAATTAATAGGCTTTAGCAATACTTTGTGGGTGAAATCCTTGTTGCGATTTTAATCGTCAACATGCGTGACAAAGACATTGTTCAAAAAATTGAAGTGAATATGATTTTGAAATCATGTATATTAAAGGAACATTTAATAGAGTAGCAGATGCATTGATTGGAGACCAAGACTTTTCTCAGTAATACCCCTAAAGATGAATCTTCAAGAAAATATTTTGGTATTACAGATTGATGATGACTGTTACAAGGAAGTAAAAGACAATATCAGACAAGATACCATGATGATACCTAGATATCATGGTTATTATTTGTATAATGAAAAAAAATTAAGATATAATGGTAGAATTTATGTACCACCAAATGACGAATTGAGAAATTTTATTTTGAACGAAGCTCATTGAGCAGTGTATATGGCCCATCCAGGAGACACGACAATGAAGGGAGATCTTAAACCACTACTCTTTTGGAAATGAATGAAATTGGATATAGTTAACTATGTGGTCATATGTCTTAAATGTTGGCAAGTGAAGGATGAACATAGGCATCCAATGGGATTATTACAGTCACTTGCGATTCCTGAATCATAATGGGAAGTTATATCGATGGATTTTATTGTTGGACTGTCATTGACGACAATCAAACATGATTCTATTTTTGTAGTTGTTGACACATTTAAGAAGAGTGCACATTTTATTCCAGTGAGTATGACATATCACGCACCCGACATAGCTATAATATTTGTTAATGAAATTGTAAGATTGCATTGTGTATCAATAAAGATAATATCTGATCAAGGATCGGTATTCAATAGACATTTTTGGACTACTTTCCAAGAGGCTTTGGGAACACAATTAAATTTGAATACAACATATCACTCCAAAACCGATGGACAAATAGAAACAATGAATTGAATTCTAGAGGATATGCTTTGAATGCATGTGATGGATCAACATAAACGTTGGGAAGAATTATTACCATTGGTAGAATTCACATACAACAACAATTATCAGAGTTCTATAAAGATGACACCTTTTGAGTTTCTATACAGATGACTATGTCAGACACCTTTGAGTTGGGATTGACTAGAGGATGGGTTCTTGGTGGGACCTTAAGTGATTCAAAAAATGGAATATCATATGTGAACCATGAGAAAAAGGATTAAGGAGGCGCAAGACTAGCAAAAGAGTTATGCAGATGCACATCATATTGACCATAGTTATGAGGTTGGTGATAAAGTGTTTTTGCAAGTGAAACCGCATAAGAGTTTGATTAGATTTGGAAAGGGTGGTAAACTCTCTCCAAGGTTTGTGGGACCTTTTGAATTTATAGAAAGTAAAGGACCCATCACTTACCGACTAGCCTTACCTGATTCTTTGATGTGTATGCACGATGTGTTTCATGTTTCAGTTTTACATCATTATATTTCAGATCCGTCGCATGTTATTGATTTGAGTTCATTGCAGGTATTGGATGAGGGTCTTCTAATAGCGGAGTCAATCCACATACTGGACCATCGCACTCGACAACTACGACGTCAATTGGTCGATCAAGTCAAGGTCTAGTGGGAAAGTTATAGTCCACATTTTCTACCTGGGAGGGTGCATATGAGATGCATTGACAATTTCCTTATTTATTTTGATAGTTTGATACATATATTAGTAGCATATATATTTATTATTTTCATTGTTAGATTGTACAAACTTTGGGACGAAGTTTAAAACAAGAGGGGTTATATGTAACATCCATATTTTGACAGGCCACATTTTCATAACACTGATTATTCTTTGAGGACACTTGTGTGAAAGTGATCCAACTAAACATTGTACATTATGGTTATTTGATTGGTTTATGAGTTTATACTATGATTGAGTATTGAATTTTTGATATGTTATTTATATTGATGTATAGCTTTGACTAGTATTATGATGATTTTTCCTGAGTGTGCAGGAAACATGATGCTATGAGGATGTTGATGGCATCGACATAACACCTTGGAATCGGGATTGAGTTAGGGAGTGGACTATTGAATTTGATTATGAGTACTTAATTTTATCATGCATGTGTTATGATGATGATTTTAGTTGTGGATTTCATGTATGAGAATTATTAATATTATTTTTGTTAGTGTATTCATGCATGATGACACTTACTAATCCGACTCACATATGTAGTAAAGGGGTCATACACATGTATCATATGGATGAGGGAGATGTGTGGTAGTGTCCCTATGACATCCTAATAGCATTCCCGTCATGACCTAAAATGAAGGTTAACGACTACCTTGTCCCTGAGAGGTTCACGATGTCATCAGGGCAGATTGAGACAGTCACTCACAAGGATTTCTAAGGGGTGCACAATAAGAAAGATTCCTTATTCCTCAATAATCGCTTAGTCTCACACAAGTTCGACGAGTGGATTATTGACTCCAAGAATCAAACAAATTCCAAACTAAGTCAATTGGCGAGTGGCACCCTTGGATCATGGAGGTGCATTTTGAAGGGCACGTCACATGAATAAATTAACGAGTTAATAGAAATATAGAAGAACTTAGAGAATAAAACAATTAATTAGAACTTGATAGAAAAGAGAATATGAATTTATATAATTTTATATTAATTTATGAAAGGGAACATGATAATAACCAAAGTCTAAATGTGTATGCCTAAACAAGTTATAGAAATGAGTTAAGGGAAATTTAGACTAATAAAAACTAGTCAAATAAGAATAAAAATTAAAAGATATGTGCATTATGTGTGCATGAAATTAATGAAATGATTTTATATTTAAAAGGAATTATTTCATGGGAGAATGGATTTTCAACATAGAGTTAGAATCCTATGTCAATATAGACTCCAAATCATAACTAAGACAAAAGTCATAATCAAACTCCAACTGTAAATTAGTTAGGAGACACAATAAAAGAGAAATTGGAGAACTAAGGGACAACTAGGAGAAAGTCTAGGAACTAATTGAGGAGGTGAGGAAAAATTCAAATTAAATTAAATTAAAAAGGAACAAAACATGTGAAACTTGGGGAAAGTGTGACATGTGTTGGGGTGAATATTCTTTAAAAATGTAACTACAAATTATCTAATATTGCATGAGAATACAAGTGTCAAGAGAAATATTTTTATAAAATAAATGTGACGAAGAAGGAAATACACCCTATTGATGGATGATTGAAATTTTGTTAAAATTTCTATTGACTGGTTTACTTGTTTGATTTGGGCTACATGCTATATGTAAGAGGTGTAAGCCTCTCCCTAATAGGGAACGCTTCATCTAGATTTGGATATGAATTTATGTGTGTGACCCCTTTGCAGTTCGGGGGGGGTTAGGGGGAATAAGAATACCCCAAGTGTTGTCTGGGAGGTATTAGTGAAGTCATTGGATTAGTAGACGAAGAAAGGACAAGTGCAAGTTCCGGATTGAAGATCAACATCAAGTGTCAACACTCTTCTGGTTACGATATTTAGATTTAAGTCGATATTTGTTTAGTATAATTCATAGTGTATAATTAGTAAATACGATGGGAGGTTAAATTTGTCCCCTATAACATGCATATATGTGAAAATTTTGTTGGATATTGATGTATGATATCGTCCTTCATTTCCAAAATTGTTGCAAGAACTATTTTAGTTTTATGCAATAAAATAAATATTTTGTACNTAGGCTTATGATAAATTAAGGAATGAATGAAAACTTAACTATCTCAACATAAAATCAAAGAGCAAACCTTAGTATGATTCTCCTTCTCTCCTTGTTCCCCCCTTTCCCTTTTTCCTTTAAGAAAATTAGAATTGGTTGAAGTAGTTGAACCACCTCTTTAGTTAAGTTAACTAAAACTCAACCAACTTTTAGTTAAGGGGGGAAGAGTAATAAATCATAATAAGGGTTTTTAAATAATAATAACTAGTAGGTGGGACCCCTTATGAATCCCTTTAGTTCTCAACAATCATAACATAACTAGTCAATTAAACAAAACACCCCCCCTTGTGAATCCTATCATCACATTAATATTTGACAAATTATATTACCAACATATCCAAAATCATGCTATCCGAAAATCTGAAGTCAACTGTCATCAACAATAAAAAAATTAAAATCCATATTTTTCAGTTTGTGAGGCAATGTTTCCCTTGTTGATGCTATCATCCTTTAGTCCTTCTAAACCTGCCTTAGGTTGTGTGAAATATTTGAGCCTCATCTCGCTGATCATATGAGAGAAATCATCCTTCCAATGCATGTGGAAGGACACATATTTAACAGAATTATTTGAAGATGCAGAAGGGGCAACAATGACTTTCTCTTTGATAGGGGCACAATAGGCCTCGGTTTTCATCCTTTTATTTGAATAGCTCATTCCTGTATGAATAATCGATTAGCAAATAGTTCCTTTAACAACCATATATGACAATTCTTTAAAAATATGAAATAGATTTTGGCTCAACAACATATTAGGCTCATGCAATCCAATCCATAGAAATTGTTTAACTGTTGTCAATGAGCAGGGGGTGAACAAAAGGTCTTGGGATGTGTGAGGGGCTTGTATTTAGCGAAAAATGATAAAATGAGGGGGAAACAAAACCCGGTTACTGCTCAAAGACCACAAACAATCAACTGTAATGCAAACCAAAGAAAACATGAGTGTAATCCAACCAAGAAAATGTGACTCTAAACATCTTCAATACATAATTCTTCTTGACTGTAATTAATTTTTAGAACATGGAGTGAAAAATGAATGTGGGAAGGCGAGAGGGTTGTAATTAGCAGAAATCGAAATAATGGTAGGGAAAGATAGTGATTACTGTTCATAAAATTAATTAAGTGGTCCATAAAACCATTCTGTAAAAGGAAATACACCAACCAAATGACCACTAAGACCCCAAAACAATTACTGTGCATAGTTCAAGAAATCCTGTGCATTAACTTGCTCCCTATTTGTAATCAAATATTTAACACAATGTCGTCAAATCAAGACAATATGCATTCCACAACAACATGTAGGGGAGCTCTTTTCATCTCACTTATCCATTTAATATTTTAAAACACTTCCCAAATGGATAAACAATAAACCACTCTATTCAACATCAAAATCAATCCATGCCCACAAATTATTTCAATCATCAAATACAAACTCAAAGGTCGTGCTCGATTTTTTCCTTTAATTCATTTAATAATTAAATTACAGTGAGGTTATACCGTCACAGACCCTGTGTCTGTGTCTTCTATGAAACATGATATTCATCAATACACATAGCAAACAACCACATGCAACCATCAATTTTTTAAATGCTAGATCTTGACTTTCCATTTAAACTCACAGACATCCATCACCAATCAACACATACCATGCTGTGGAATACACAGACATCCAAAAAAACACAATTGCATTTCCATGACTATTACAATTTCAATCACTCTGAATATAAACATCCACAGTGATGGGATAACAATCCAATACCGATCTCATAACACAAGTCGATCAAATTGCAACAAAGCCATGTTAAAAAACCCATGACCTTCTCTAATGGCACAATCAAATAATATTGATAAAAAATACAGTGGATAACCATGCCATAATTACCACGATTGCAACATTCTCATTTAAAATTTTTAAAACACACAATCACAGTATTATTAACTTAACCTATCATGCTGTAGGAACGCCACACATACCCATACATCATGCACGAAGCAATGTTGTGACTTAATCAATTAAAAACAGTGTTGGGTTATCAATTCAATGATCACAAGAACGACGACTGTATACTCGATTTAAAAATCATACAATTAACCATGCTAAGATTATCCATTTAATTATAACAACAAATGCAGTAACTAGATACCAAAACCAACACCACTGTCACATAATCAACGGGGCGAGCTAGTAATTCTATTGACAATACACCATCAATCCATAACAACCAATAGTATACCCAACATGCCATAATGGTATCCTCTATCAACACCCGGGCTTGAGAATTTATGGGTTTGATCTGTGGACCAACACAGGGAGGCTATATTTGACTCTCATTGGTGGAAACTTCCGAGACCAATGGTGCACATACAGGGTATACCACAATTGACTTTATGGATAGGGTGACATTTCCCGTGACAGGAGAGGCTATGAATAGAGGAGAAAGGCTCCATTTTGGCCCTGTAACGATACTTAACAAAGGCAGGGTATAACCGTCATGGCTCTCCCAACCAACCAAATAACAACACTGAGATGAAAAAGATCCGAGAAGAAGCAATATAACCCATTGCGCAACCATTAGTGGCATGAAAAACCCAACACCCAAGTGAATAATGCGCAGTGACACAAGGCGCTTCCAAACCCTGTAAACCCCATAAAAGAAAACGACTGGGTAAGGTGATAAGAAAGCATGGAGGCAGCCAACCAATCTGGACCAGATGAAACCCTCCAACTAAAACAGTAAGGATGACAAAGAGCCTTCATGGCTTCTAACACCCAGAATGACCAATAAAGTTGTGACTTCAAACAATAATGTAGTGAAAACCACACCAACCATCCATTCCAGAAAAATATCACAAATTCACACAGTTTCCAGTCTTAAGGAAAGCACATAGCCATACATCCGATCCAAAAACTATTTCATAACCAGAGAAGATTCATGGATGGAAAAAATACATACCTGTAACCAAAATCACCTTAAAACGCGAGCTTGGCTGAGCGGTTCTTTCCTTGCTTGAAAGTCAGAATCTAACCACAACAAAACACAGTTTGAACAATATCCCGACTAGGGTGGCAGCCAGTGGAAGGAGTAGGAGTGACATGCATTAAATGCACGTCACCTCCATGCTCAAACTCATTCAATTCCTTAGTACGCGCCAACCACTAATCCATTAATTCATCCAATTGAACCAACATTCTTTAATTGCCAGGAGTTCCACCCACATATTACCATTTCCAACTATACAGTAATGTATAAAAACTATATTTTGATGGAACTCAATAAATCACATAGCTATTATTTTTTAGCTAGTATTTACAATGATTATTTTAATGCATATAGTGTGACATGTTAGTATAGACCATTTCCTTCTTTTTGCAATTTTTTTTTTATATTGCTTTATTTCTTTTCAATTTCTCTTTATTTGTCATCACTAACATGTGTCACAAGTAATATATCTAGGACTAAATAGCAAGGGTAACAACAGATATCATAAGCCATCATGGCATTTGAGTCTAGAGAAATAGAACAAACATGCATTATCCCTCATCCATCTGTCGTGAATAGGACCAACATCAATCATCAATCATTCTCAATCATGTAAGCAGTGTCGAGCAACAGTAAAACATCAAATAAGACCCAGATCTAATCCTCCAACTTACAAGGGGGTCCCACCTACTAGTATTATATATATATATTATTATATTATAATTAATAGGCTTTAGCAATACTTTGTGGGTGAAATCCTTGTTGCGATTTTAATCGTCAACATGCGTGACAAAGACATTGTTCAAAAAATTGAAGTGAATATGATTTTGAAATCATGTATATTAAAGGAACATTTAATAGAGTAGCAGATGCATTGATTGGAGACCAAGACTTTTCTCAGTAATACCCCTAAAGATGAATCTTCAAGAAAATATTTTGGTATTACAGATTGATGATGACTGTTACAAGGAAGTAAAAGACAATATCAGACAAGATACCATGATGATACCTAGATATCATGGTTATTATTTGTATAATGAAAAAAAATTAAGATATAATGGTAGAATTTATGTACCACCAAATGACGAATTGAGAAATTTTATTTTGAACGAAGCTCATTGAGCAGTGTATATGGCCCATCCAGGAGACACGACAATGAAGGGAGATCTTAAACCACTACTCTTTTGGAAATGAATGAAATTGGATATAGTTAACTATGTGGTCATATGTCTTAAATGTTGGCAAGTGAAGGATGAACATAGGCATCCAATGGGATTATTACAGTCACTTGCGATTCCTGAATCATAATGGGAAGTTATATCGATGGATTTTATTGTTGGACTGTCATTGACGACAATCAAACATGATTCTATTTTTGTAGTTGTTGACACATTTAAGAAGAGTGCACATTTTATTCCAGTGAGTATGACATATCACGCACCCGACATAGCTATAATATTTGTTAATGAAATTGTAAGATTGCATTGTGTATCAATAAAGATAATATCTGATCAAGGATCGGTATTCAATAGACATTTTTGGACTACTTTCCAAGAGGCTTTGGGAACACAATTAAATTTGAATACAACATATCACTCCAAAACCGATGGACAAATAGAAACAATGAATTGAATTCTAGAGGATATGCTTTGAATGCATGTGATGGATCAACATAAACGTTGGGAAGAATTATTACCATTGGTAGAATTCACATACAACAACAATTATCAGAGTTCTATAAAGATGACACCTTTTGAGTTTCTATACAGATGACTATGTCAGACACCTTTGAGTTGGGATTGACTAGAGGATGGGTTCTTGGTGGGACCTTAAGTGATTCAAAAAATGGAATATCATATGTGAACCATGAGAAAAAGGATTAAGGAGGCGCAAGACTAGCAAAAGAGTTATGCAGATGCACATCATATTGACCATAGTTATGAGGTTGGTGATAAAGTGTTTTTGCAAGTGAAACCGCATAAGAGTTTGATTAGATTTGGAAAGGGTGGTAAACTCTCTCCAAGGTTTGTGGGACCTTTTGAATTTATAGAAAGTAAAGGACCCATCACTTACCGACTAGCCTTACCTGATTCTTTGATGTGTATGCACGATGTGTTTCATGTTTCAGTTTTACATCATTATATTTCAGATCCGTCGCATGTTATTGATTTGAGTTCATTGCAGGTATTGGATGAGGGTCTTCTAATAGCGGAGTCAATCCACATACTGGACCATCGCACTCGACAACTACGACGTCAATTGGTCGATCAAGTCAAGGTCTAGTGGGAAAGTTATAGTCCACATTTTCTACCTGGGAGGGTGCATATGAGATGCATTGACAATTTCCTTATTTATTTTGATAGTTTGATACATATATTAGTAGCATATATATTTATTATTTTCATTGTTAGATTGTACAAACTTTGGGACGAAGTTTAAAACAAGAGGGGTTATATGTAACATCCATATTTTGACAGGCCACATTTTCATAACACTGATTATTCTTTGAGGACACTTGTGTGAAAGTGATCCAACTAAACATTGTACATTATGGTTATTTGATTGGTTTATGAGTTTATACTATGATTGAGTATTGAATTTTTGATATGTTATTTATATTGATGTATAGCTTTGACTAGTATTATGATGATTTTTCCTGAGTGTGCAGGAAACATGATGCTATGAGGATGTTGATGGCATCGACATAACACCTTGGAATCGGGATTGAGTTAGGGAGTGGACTATTGAATTTGATTATGAGTACTTAATTTTATCATGCATGTGTTATGATGATGATTTTAGTTGTGGATTTCATGTATGAGAATTATTAATATTATTTTTGTTAGTGTATTCATGCATGATGACACTTACTAATCCGACTCACATATGTAGTAAAGGGGTCATACACATGTATCATATGGATGAGGGAGATGTGTGGTAGTGTCCCTATGACATCCTAATAGCATTCCCGTCATGACCTAAAATGAAGGTTAACGACTACCTTGTCCCTGAGAGGTTCACGATGTCATCAGGGCAGATTGAGACAGTCACTCACAAGGATTTCTAAGGGGTGCACAATAAGAAAGATTCCTTATTCCTCAATAATCGCTTAGTCTCACACAAGTTCGACGAGTGGATTATTGACTCCAAGAATCAAACAAATTCCAAACTAAGTCAATTGGCGAGTGGCACCCTTGGATCATGGAGGTGCATTTTGAAGGGCACGTCACATGAATAAATTAACGAGTTAATAGAAATATAGAAGAACTTAGAGAATAAAACAATTAATTAGAACTTGATAGAAAAGAGAATATGAATTTATATAATTTTATATTAATTTATGAAAGGGAACATGATAATAACCAAAGTCTAAATGTGTATGCCTAAACAAGTTATAGAAATGAGTTAAGGGAAATTTAGACTAATAAAAACTAGTCAAATAAGAATAAAAATTAAAAGATATGTGCATTATGTGTGCATGAAATTAATGAAATGATTTTATATTTAAAAGGAATTATTTCATGGGAGAATGGATTTTCAACATAGAGTTAGAATCCTATGTCAATATAGACTCCAAATCATAACTAAGACAAAAGTCATAATCAAACTCCAACTGTAAATTAGTTAGGAGACACAATAAAAGAGAAATTGGAGAACTAAGGGACAACTAGGAGAAAGTCTAGGAACTAATTGAGGAGGTGAGGAAAAATTCAAATTAAATTAAATTAAAAAGGAACAAAACATGTGAAACTTGGGGAAAGTGTGACATGTGTTGGGGTGAATATTCTTTAAAAATGTAACTACAAATTATCTAATATTGCATGAGAATACAAGTGTCAAGAGAAATATTTTTATAAAATAAATGTGAGGAAGAAGGAAATACACCCTATTGATGGATGATTGAAATTTTGTTAAAATTTCTATTGACTGGTTTACTTGTTTGATTTGGGCTACATGCTATATGTAAGAGGTGTAAGCCTCTCCTTAATAGGGAAAGCTTCATTTAGATTTGGATATGAATTTATGTGTGTGACCCCTTTGCGGCTCAGGGGGGAGGGGGTTAGGGGGAAGAAGAATACCCCAAGTGTTGTCTAGGAGGTACTAGTGAAGTCATTGAATTAGTAGACGAAGAAAGGACAAGTGCAAGTTCCGGATTGAAGATCAACATAAGTGTCAACACTCTTTTGGTTACGATATTTAGATTTAAGATATTTGTTTAGTATAATTCATAGTGTATAATTAGTAAATACGATGGGAGGTTAAATTTGTCCCATGTAACATGCATATATGTGAAAATTTTGTTGGATATTGATGTATGATATCGTCCTTCATTTCCAAAATTGTTGCAAGAACTATTTTAGTTTTATGCAATAAAATAAATATTTTGTACAGAATTATGATTCTTATGTCGAGTAACAACTGTATGGGAGAGGCTGAATAAAAAATGTATATGTACTACCTATTGAGACAAACAAAATCCTGGATATATGTGTCATGTTTATTTATTAATCTGTAAATTGAATATAGTTTTGAATACATGCATGGAACAATTAAAAGAATCAAGATATTTTCTA
>JZKD02S0730432.1:0-14998 GCA_000966675.3 Picea glauca | reverse complement strand
ACATGCAACTTGTTAAGTTTATGTTCAAGGGTTGACATCAATGACAACCAATCTTTCGACAATTAATCTTTCAACAATATCCCCCTTTGGCATTGATGGCTACACTTAGACACAACACTTATCATGCTCATTTTGGCTCCCTTTGTCTTCATGCCTCTTCTCTTCATTTACATGCCTTTATTTTTCTCTCCCCCTTTGATATCAATGGAAAATGGTGATTTATGCTTGGGGATACTCCCCCTGTCTGTAAGCCCCTGATCTCTACTAATGTTTCTCTTCATGGTGCTTCCTCATGTAAATATATGATAAAGTGATTCAAAAAATCATTCAAGCCTTTCAAGATTACTAATGCTGTCCTCCTATATTGTTGTTCCAACTTCCATGTAGATCATTGTGGGGATGAAACTACTCCAAGTTTCTGTCAAAGATACTCAAAAGTCTCCCTCGAAAGAGGTTTGGTAAAGATATCTGCAATCTTCTCTTTTGTACCAATATACTCTACCTTCATGTTCTTCGCTGAAACATGTTCCCGTAGAAAGTGAAACTTGATTGGAATGTGTTTCTTATTGGAATGCATCATTGGATTCTTAGAGATACTTATAGCACATGTATTATCTATAACACACCCATGATGGGGCAAGAAATAAATAAAATTTTCCTTCTCCTTACAAGGACGAATCCTTTCTTTTAATGGTCTCTAATTGAAAAGTCAGGGCCTAGCCCCTTTTCCTTCGGCAACCTTTGCATAGGACCATATGCGATGACTGAATACCAAGACTGCAGGCGACTAGTTTGGTGCTTCGAAACTTCGGCATTCGGGGGTTCTTACTCACACAATCCATTTTCCACAGTACACTAAACCCTGAAGTGAAGGATCCGACGCCCCGTGTTTCCTATCACCAATGGCTAGGATGAACTTCGGCACTCCGCCCTTCAAGATTTTTGAAGTTACTAAACCTCTATTTTCCTGAATTGGTCAACGTTGGGCTGAATACCTCATAGGTCTGACGGCCCATGCCTTTTTTCTCGAATCGAGACTTCATGTTTCAGGATTTTTCGAGACAACTTTCTTTGTTCCTCCCGATACCTGAATTCCTGAAATCCACTCGCGTCAAATCAACGGTCTATGATCCTCCCGTAATCCAACGGCTTTGTTCAATTTCACAAGTTCAGACTTCGTGAGTTTCTACAACTCTTGCCTTTGAAATCTTTGACGTGCGAATCAACGAAATGTTGATCTTTCACCACGTGTCCCTCCCAACACCAATGGCTAGGATCAATTTCATGAGTTTTCATGACTCTTGCCTTCGAAATCCCCGACATGTGAATTAGAGAAAAGTTGATCTTTCGCCATGTGTCCTTCCCAACACCAACGGCTAGGATCAATTTCACGAGTTTCCATGACTCTTGCCTTTGAAATCCCTGATGTGCGAATCAACGAAATGTTGATCTTTCGTCATGTGTCCTTCCCAGCACCAATGTCTAGGATCAATTTCACGAGTTTCCACGACTCTTCTGTACACTTTCGAAGGGATTAAACCCCATGCACCTTTCCTGGATCCAACGGTTGTTGGTCCTCACACTCTGATTTGACGGCCTAGATCTAATCTCCTCCCGTGCTTTGGATTTCTCAAATCTCTAAGTGCCAAAGGCTACGACCTTTGATCTTTCGACGAACCCTATACTTTAGGTCTCGTCTTCGTTTCTTAAAACGTTATCTCTCCTGAGCTTCTGGACTTAGAATAAGTCCACTCCGGCTCACTCCTTGTACTAACCCACTCGTGTCAGATCGACGGTCAAGGAGGGCCTCGATAGATCCTTGGATCTACGGTCATATTTCATCGCTACTTGCGAAGACTGAAGGAGTCGAGGCGTTAACACCTGTGCTCCCTCTTCAAATCTAATGGTTGTGACAGGGCTCAGATCCTTCCGAAAGGATCTCATTCGTTCGTCTTCCAAACGAAAGGATATTCCCTTTCGATATTTGAAACTCGCTATCCTTCTTAAAATTAGGCAATGAAATTCAACCCCTCAGAGCTTCAAGCTCCCAAGTTTTCGAAACCTTTGAAATTAACTCCTTCTTGCACAAAATTCCTAGACCCAGGTCACATGAACCTTCAGATGATTCTTGGGTAATTATCCCTACTCTCAATCAAGTTTCTGGATACGGGCTCGGGTATGATTCAAAGTTCCCTTAGACTACTGGCTTGAATGAAGTGCCTTCCTAATTCACTGAGCCATGAATTCCTAAACAAGGTAAAGTAAACTCCTGAGTTTACTGTAATGGTAGCCATTTCAAGGAACTCGCTCCGACTCTGGGATGTGAGGTAATTCCCTGGGGAAGGTGCTTTCGAGAAATTAAACCAGAACATAACAAGAATCAAGCAGATGGGACGATTCTCAAGGGAACAGACTCATATTTTGGACTTATTCATTCTATACATAAACCGACTATGGACATATAAGTATAAACATGTATCCATTATTTCCAATCCAAAACATAAGGAAATCACTTCTATATAGAAACCATTTATGAGCATATAAACACGAGCATGCATCCATGATTTTCAATTCAAAATACAAGGCATAAAACACTTATCATAACCACAAGGTGTGATGTGACTGCTAAGAGGGGTGCTCATTTCCACCTAACCATAGGCTCAGTCACTCCCAATGGATTTATCACTGGCCACCCCCGAGCTTAGGCCACGATGATTTGAGATTCAATCTCTTAATTCCAGCTCAACGGAAGCTAGGGACGAAGGTTACTCTCCTTATCCTGACTCAGTCTCTATTCTCTATGATCAAAACTCACTTTTCTCTTTCAATCCTTCCTCAGACTCGAGAGTTTCTGCTCTCGTCTCTGCATTCTTTGCAGGTCTCCCCCCTGTCCATCATGCTTCCTTACTTGCCTTCCTTGGCAAGAGTGCGTGTGGATCGAATCCCCCAGTTTGTGGTTAGGTCTGGAAGCCTTACCGATGGGAAGTCTGCCCCATCCCTCATTAACACTTGAGGAGGCCGTCCCACATACCAGCCTGACGAGAATTCATTCCTGGTCAAAGGGTTGTTTCGATCTGAGCAAATTAATTCCAGCATGGTACTGGTTCGATGGAGGTTAACACAACCTTTCCGGGTTCCCTCCACCACATTTTCATTAGAAATCGTGGTCTCTCTCTTAACACATCCCCTTCTCAACAGTCATACAACACGTTTCCATTATCTATTAAAATAACATGATTTACATTCATCGACCTTTATACAAAGGTCCACCAAATCAAACATTCACACTTTTAGTTTTCCATAGTTCTTGGCCAATAAAGTTATATTTACAGACTGGGGGAAACTGGGTGTTACAATTCCCTCCCCCTTAAAGGAATCATTGTCCTCGATGTTCTATCTAGCAACATGATAGGTATGTACAGAAGTAAACAAAATCGGATATGTCTGTCTCATGGCATCTTCCATTTCCCACGTAGCCTCATCTGGGCCAAATTGTTTCCATTGCACCTTGACCTGTGCAATAGTTCAGTTCCTGAGTGAGGTTTCCTTCGTGTCTAATATGCATTGGGGTTCTAGCAGGAATTCTCCCTCTGGTTCCACCTGGATCACAAACAAATCAATTATATGATTAGCATCATGTACATATTTCTTCAATAATGAAACATGGAAAAAATTGTGCCTTTACTGTGGAAGGAAGAGTTATCCTATAGGCTATAGGTCCCACTCTATCTAATACTTCAAAGGGTCCACAATACCGAGGTGCCAACTTGGCACAGGTTCCCATTCTCAGAGAACTCTTCCTAGGTTTAACTCTGAGATAGACGTGGTCTTCGGCTTTGAACTCTCAGGGAATTCTCTTCCTGATGGCGTAACTTTCCTGTCGGTCCTGAGCAACTTTCAAATTTTTCCTTATCCGCACCACTAGCTATTCCATTTCTTTCAACATGTCGGGTCCGATTGTAATTATGTCCACTGGATTACTCCAACTGATTGGGATCTTGCATTGTCTACCATAGAGGACTTCGCAAGGGCTCATCTTCAAGGATTCCTGATAACCGTTGTTGTAGGAAAACTCTACCAATGGTAGGTAGTCTTCCCACTTCTTAGGTTGATGCATTACATGCATCCTTAGCATGTCCTCTATTATTCGATTTAATATTTCTGTCTTTCCATCAGTTTGAGGGTGATAAGCCGTGTTGAATAGCAATTTCGTCTCCAGGCCGACCATTAGGGATTTCAAAAAGTTTGAAGTGAACTTGGTATCTCAGTCAGATACAATTTCCTTGGGCATGCCATGCAATCTAAATATCTCCTTCATAAAGATGTTGGCAATATATATGGCCTTGCAAGTTGATTTGACAGGAATGAAATGAGAAGACTTACTCAGTTTGTACACCACGACCATGATGGCATCATTTTGTTTGGTCGACTTTGGTAATCCGGTGATGAAATACATGGATATGGTTTCCCATTTCCATTCTGGGATCGGTAGGGGTTGTAATAATCTCGCTGGATGTCGGTGTTCTGCCTTAACTTGCTGTCATTCTAGGCACTTAGCTAGATAGTTAGCTATGTCTTTCTTCAACTCAGGCCAATAGAATTGTTTCCTAGTGGCCGTGATCATCTTCTAATATCCTGGGTGACCAGTATATGGTCTCTTATGCAGTTCATCCATTATTAACTTCTTCAAATCGTCGCAGTTCGGAATATACAATCTGTTTATATAAGTCAGCAACCCTTCCTCGAGCATTTGGTAGCCTTTGTACTTTAGTCCTGTAGGCTCTTGTCTTAGGTATGAGGTCACAGTCTTGAAGAATGCATCTGTCTTTTGTGTATTTCTGACTCTTTCCCTCACATCCGTTTCACAGGTGATTACTAATGCCAGATGAATCATTTTTATACTTCTTCCAAGGGCATCGACCACCCTATTTTCCTTTCCTTTATATGTTTGATTTCGAAGTCGAATTCACTCAGGAGAGCCATCCACCTAGCTTGACTGGCATTGAGCTTCAGTTGATCAAACAGGTGCCTCAACCCACAATGGTATGTCATAAGCACAAATCTCCTTCCTAGGAGGTAGTGTCTCCACATTTTTAAAGCATGTACTATGGCAGCCAACTCTAGGTCATGAGTCACATAATTGATCTCATGATCATTTAATTTCCGAGACGCGTAAGAAATTATACGTCCTTCTTGCATAAGAACTCCTCCAAGTCCTTCCTTGTAGGCATCTGTACACATGAAGAAATTGTTATCTGGGTCTGCAATCTTCAGCATGGGTGCATGGGTCAAGAGGTATTTCAGTTCCTGAAATCTTTCTTCACATTTTGATGGCCAAATGAATTTGATCCCCTTTTTCTGAAGGGTAGTGATTGGACAACCCATCTTGGAAAACCCTTTTATGAACCTTCTATAGTATCCTGCTAAGCCCATGAAGGATCTAATATCAGATACATCCTTTGGGGTAGGCCATTCCATAATAGATCTAATCTTATTAGGGTCCACTGCCACCCCTTCCTTAGAAATGACATGGCCTAAGTAATGGATTTGTTTTTGAAAGAAGTCGCACTTGCTAAACTTAGAGTAGAGCTGATGCTCTCTTAGTACTTGAAGTACGAGTCGAAGATGTTTCTTTTGCTCCTCCTCATTATTAGAGTATATTAGGATATCATCAATGAAAACCAATACCAATTTGTCCATAAATTTGTTGAGTACATTATTCATCAAGCACATAAAAGTGGCGGGGACATTGGTTAACCCAAATGGCACCACCATGAATTCATAGTGAACATACCTCATTCTGAAGGTCGTTTTGTGGATGTCTTCATCCTTAATCCAGACTTGGTGATATCCAGACCTCAAGTTGATCTTCAAGAAGATGGTAGCGCTTTCCAGTTGGTCGAACAAGTCATTGATTTTGGGTATGAGGTATTTGTTCTTTATGGTTGTCTTATTGAGTTTTTTGTAATCTATGCACAATCGAAGTGTGCCATCTTTAATTTTCACAAACAGGACAGGCGCTCCCCACAGAGATACACTAGGTCAGATGTAGCCTTTGTCCATCATCTCCTTTAGTTGTAGCTTGAGCTCAACCAACTCTTGTGTGCTCATCCTATATGGTGCTCTAGATGTTGGTACCACTCCTGGTGTGAGCTCTATCGAGAAATCAATATCCCTTCTTGGAGGTACACCTGGTACTTCTCCAGGGAACACATCCTTGTATTCTCTTAATATGGGGTGGTCCTCTAGGTTTGGTTTGTTGTCCTCAACGGATTCCAACACATGTACTGCATATAAGGAACACCTTTTTCTGCAATACTTCTTCATTTGAAGGGGCGATATTTGTCTCACTGAGACAGGCTTCTGAATCCTTTCGAGGGTCATCTTTCCCCCTTCTTCGTTTACACATTCTAAAGTTTTATGATAACAATCCATTTTATTTTTATAAGTAGCCAACTAGTCCATACCAATCAACAAGTCATAAGATCTCAAGGGAAGTATGTTAAGGGTCGCTCGGGTGGGCAATCCACCCATGATGAATTGGCAGGCTGATATGGCCTCTGCCACCTTTCTTTTGGTCCCAGTGGCTAGTTGTACCAATCATGG
The DNA here is from genome assembly GCA_000966675.3 of Picea glauca. Taxonomy (NCBI): domain Eukaryota; kingdom Viridiplantae; phylum Streptophyta; class Pinopsida; order Pinales; family Pinaceae; genus Picea; species Picea glauca. The sequence continues at coordinate 8,392 of JZKD02S0730432.1, read as the reverse complement.
TTTAACATGTCTAATTGGTTGCAGTTTACACTTATTGGCAGTCTAAGGGGCTACATAACTCAAATTAGAACTTGGATCAATTAAAATATAAATTGGATGGTTGGCGATCGTACCTTCCAGCTCCACTACTGAAGCTTGGTGGTCGACTTGATTATTGTCCAGGGCTACATAGATTCGTGGCATGCTCCTAGCCACATCATTGACAATGGTAGATTCTTGGATATTGTAGACCCCCTTATTGTTTTGTTGTCTGTGTGAGCACTCCCTCAATCTATGATTTTATCCACAACCCCAACATTTTAAGGGTTCCTTCTTTAGGTTATCGGTCTTTGTTGGGACTGTCTGAAAAGGTTTATTTCCACTTTGAGAGGGGAAATTTTGTTGATATACACTTCTAGCAGGAAGACTCCCCCTAGAGTCTTTTCCATAGTTCTTAATCTTGAGGAGTTAAACCTTTTCTTCTAGAATCCCGAACTACTCTTCCTCTTCCAGTCCTTGTGGGGTCTTATCTTGCTCCCAAACTGTTCATAACAATACCTCGCCTTTCGGATAGCTTCTTCTAAGGTCCTTGGTTCGTCAAACTCAATCCTATCCCATTAGGTCTGAGGTAACCCACTAATGAACGACTTCATTTTTGCTTTTTCATCTTTTATGTAGGGTACATACCTCAGTAGTTCAAGGAATTTATTGACAAATTCCTCTATGGTGAGCTGCTCGAGCCGAAGTTCATAGAATTCCTTAGTTTTCCCATCCATGTATTTTTCTGACAGATACTGCTTCCTGAAGTATTTCTCAAATTGTTTCCATGATAAGTCCTTCTCATGGACTCCTTTCACATTCCTAAGGTCTTCCCACCATATGGAAGCCTTTCCATTCAGGTTGAAGATGGCTATTTGAGCCTTCAAGTTTTCAGAGTAATCATGGACTTTGAAATACTCTTTTAAACCAAGCAACCAAGATTCCGCCTCTTCTCCCTTCTTAATCTCTTCGTCGAAAGAGGGTGGTTTAGCTTTCTTGAACTCTTCGCAGCCATGGGTTTGGGAACACTTCTGTTTCTTTCCTTTCCTGTGAGGATGCGAGTCAACCCTTCTACTAGAATATTCTTCGTAGTTGTCAGCTTCCTTTCTAGACGACTCTACCGATGAGTGTCCCCTGCCTCCAGGTTGGACCTTCTTCGCGGTACTTCTCCTAGTGGGGTCACTTATTGAGTCACGTTTTCGGATCTCAGGTTGACTCTGACTTCTCTTCTTGTGTCGTCGGTCCATATGATTGTTTGGAGGTTCATGCTGCAATTGCCTCTGTATGTCGGATAAGCTCTGTAGCAAGACTGCGTTAATTTATGTTTGTTTCTCTTGCTCCTTTATCAATCTCTCGTTGTCAGCCTTGAAACTTTGTAACTCGGCCCTGAGGCTCCTTACAGTTTCATCCAGACCTGGAGGGGTTTCCATTGCCCTCCTTTCGTTAGATTCTTCATCTCTATTGTGGGAGCCATCCCCCACTTCATGACACATCACCACCCTTTAGTCTTGAAGTTTTCCTGTGATTCACTGACTGTTCGAGTGTTGACAAAACACTTATCGTTAGCTAACAATATATCAGTTTATGAACAATACACAGTTCAATTTTTTAAATGCATACACACAGTAGAAAGTTTCACTCTTTTCTTTAATAACATTTTAAACCAGACTTTTAAGAAAGAGGCAAGGTAGGGTGTCACTCCTTTAGAAGTACTCCAAACATCGTTTTTAAGCGACTCGTCCGTAAGCCCAAGCAAGCCAAGTGTTGTAACCATGCTCTGATACCAATTTGTAACACACCCACGATGGGGCGAGAAATAAATAAAATTTTCTTTCTCCTTACAAGGATGAATCCTTTCTTTTAATGGTCTCTAATTGAGAAGTTAGGGCCTAGCCCCTTTTCCTTCAGCGACCTTCGCATAGGACCATATGCAATGACCAAATACCAAGACTACAGGCAGCTAGTTTGGTGCTTCAGAACTTCGGCATTCAAGGGTTCTTACTCACACAATCCATTTTCCCTGGTACACTAAACCCCAAAGCGAAGGATCTGGCGCCCCGTGTTTCCTATCGCCGACGGCTACGATGAACTTCAGAACTCTGGCCTTCGGGAGTTTTGGTGTTACTAAACCTCTATTCTCCCGAAGTGGTCAACGTCGGGTTGGCTACCTCGTAGGTCTGACGGCCCACGCCTTTTTGCTCGAATCGAGACTTCGTGTTTCAGGATTTTTCGAGACAGTTTTCTCTGTTCCTCCCAATACCCGAATTCCTGAAATTTGCTTGTGTCAGATCAACGGTCTACGATCCTCCCGTAATTCAACGACTGTGTTCAATTTCGCAAGTTCGGACTTCACGAGTTTCTATGACTCTTGCCTTTGAAATCCCCGATGTGCGAATGAGTGAAATGTTGATCTTTCGCCATGTGTCCTTCCCAGAACCAACGGTTAGGAACAATTTAACGAGTTTCCATGACTCTTTCCCTTGAAATCCTCGACGTGTGAATCATTGAAATACTGATCTTTCGCCATGTGTCCTTCCCAACACCAATAGCTAGGATCAATTTTGTGAGTTCAGATTTCGCGAGTTTCCACGACTCTTGCCTTTGAAATCCCTGACATGCGAATCAACGAAATGTTGATTTTTCTCCATGTGTCCTTCCCAGCACCAACGGCTAGGATCAATTTCGCGAGTTTCCACGACTCTTCTGTACACTTTCGAAGGGCTTAAATCCCGTGCACCTTTCCTGGATCCAACGACTGTTGGTCCTCACACTCCGATCAGACAACCCAGATCTGATCTCCTTCTGCACTTTGGCTTTCTCAAATCTCTAAGTGCCAAAGGCTACGACCTTTGATCTTTCAACGAACCCTGGACTTCGGGTCTCGTCTGCATTTCTTAAAACACTATCTCTCCTGAGCTTCTGGACTTAGAATAAGTCCACTCCGACTCACTCCTTGTACTAACCCACTCGTGTCAGATCGACGATCAAGGAGGGCCCCGATAGATCCTTGGATCTACTGTCAGATTTCATCGCTACTTGCGAAGAGTGAAGAAGTCGAGGCGTTAACACCTGCGCTCCCTCTTCAAATCTAATGGTCATGACAGGCCTCGGATCCTTCCGAAAGGATCTCATCCATCCGTATTCCAAATGAAAGGATATTCCCTTTCGATATTTGAAACTCGTTATCGTTCTTAAACTTAGGCAATGAAATTCAACCCCTCGGAGCTTCGAGCTCCCAAGGTTCCAAAACCTTCAAAATTAACTCCTTGCACAAGATTCCTAGACCCAAGTCACATGAACCTTCAAATGATTCTTGGGTAACTATCCCTACTCTTAGTTGAGTTTCTGGATAAGGGCTTGGGTACGGTTCAAAGTTCCCTTAGACTACTGGCCTGAATGAAGTGCCTTCCTAATTCGCCGAGCCATGAATTCCGAAACAGGGTAAGGTAAACTCGTGAGTTTATTGTAATGGTAGACATTTCAAGGAACTCGCTTTAACTCTGGGATGTGAGGTAATTCCCTGGGGAAGGTTCTTTCGAGAAATTAAACCAGAACATAACGAGAATCAAGAACATGGGACGATACTTAAGGGGACATAATCATATTTTAGACTTATTCATTCTATACATAAACCGATTATGGACATATAAGTATAAACATGCATCCATTATTTCCAATCCAAAACACAAGGAAATCACTTCTATACAGAAACCATTTATGAGCGTATAAACACGAGCATGCATCCATGATTTTCAATTCAAAATACAAGGCATAAAAGACTTATCAGAACCACAAGGTGTGATGCGATCGCTGAGAGGGGTTCTCGTTTCCACCCAACCATAGTCTCAGTCACTCCCAATGGATTTATCACTGGCCACCCCCGAGCTTAGGCCACGATGCTTTGAGATTCAATCTCTTACTTCCATCTCAACGAAAGCTAGGGACGAAGGTTACTCTCCTTCTCCCTATACAGGAATAGATGAGATTGAAGTTTACTCTCCTTCTCTTGACTCAGTCTCTATCCTCTGTGATCAGAACTCACTTTTCGCTTTCAATCCTTCCCCGGACCCAAGATTTTTTGTTCTCGTCTCTGCATTCTTCACAGGTCTCCCCCCTATCCACCACACTTCCTTACTTTCCTTCCTTGGCAAGATTGTGTGTGGCTCAAATCCCCCTGTCTGTGGTTAGGTATGGAAGCCTTACCAATGGGTAGTCTGCCCCATCCCTCATTAACTCTTGAGGAGGTTTTCCCACCTACCAGCCTGACGAGAATTCATTCCTAGTCAGAGGGTTGTTTTGATCTGATCAAATTAATTCCATCTTGGTACTGGTTCGTTGGAGGTTAACGCAACCTTTCAAGGTTCCCTCCACCACCTTTTCATTAGAAATCATGGTCTCTCTCTTCACACATCCCCTTCTCAGCAGTCATGCAACACGTTTCCATTATCTATTAAAATAGAATGGTTTACATTTCATCGACCTTTATACAAAGGTCCACCAAATCAAACATTCACACTTTGAGTTTGCCATAGTTCCTGGCTAATAAAGTTATATTTATAGACTGGGGGAAACAAGGTGTTACATTATCACATAATATCATAATAGGCTCATCATATTCCACCTGTATGTCCTCAAAAATTTTCTTCATCCATAGAACCTATGTACAACATGTTGCTACTACAATATGCTATGCTTATGTTGTGGACAATGATACTGAAGACTGTTTCTTGCTCAACTAGGATACCAAACAATCACCCAAGTAGAAGGCTACTCCACTTATACTTCTTCTATCATATCACTATTATTTATACCTTTATCTTGCTAACATATGCAGAGTCACTATTATTTATTTTGTTTAGGATATGAATTGTTGTTTGTACTGCATGTGCCCAAAATATGTAACCTGACTTGGAATCTTTCAACATGGTTCTGGCCATTTCATGTACTGTTATGTTATTTCTTTCAGTGACTCCATTTTGTTGAGGTGCCCTAGCTTCTCATAATTTCCTTTTTATTTCATGTTCACCACAAAAATCTATGAATTATTTCGATGTAAACTCTCCACCATTATTTGATCTCAAACATATGATTTTCAAGTCTGTCTCTATTTCAACCATCTCTTTGTATATCTTAAAGTGTTCAAATGCCTCTGAATTCTTCTTGAGAAAGCAAACTGCAGTCATTCTTGTGTAGTAACCAATCAGTAGTGTGAAGTACTATCCACCATTTAATCCATTTGTTCTTGTTGGTCCACATATATCGGTATGTACAATATCCAATGGTTTTTTTGTTGAGTACTACTTTGGTTTGAACTTGGACCTGATCTATTTTCCATGTACCAATGCTTACATAAACTATTCACTGGCTTTGAAATTTCAAGAATTTCTTTCACAACGTCCTTTCTACTGATTTTGACAAGATTGTCAAAGTTCATGTGACTCATTCTTCCATGCTAGAGCCAACTTTCATTTTCCTTCCCTAAGCAACAACTTTCTTTTCCAATTTCATTTAAAACATATATGTTGTTCGGAGTCCTTATTGTTGTTGCCACTAACTTGCCTGATCCTTCTTTCCTAATTTCACATTTCTCTTAGTCAAACTAAAGTGTGTATCCTTGATTTCGCATTTGACTTACACTCGGCAGATTGTGTTTCATATCTTCGACCAATAGAACATTTTCTTCCATGTCATTTTTTCTTCCAAGTGTAATTGTGCCTCTACCTATAATTTTAGTTGAATGATTATTGCCAAATGAAATTGATCCATCTCTTTCTTTCTTCAGAGTTAGAAACATGTTCTTGTCACCTGTAATATGCTTTGAACTACCACTTTCAACATACCATTCATGTTTCTTGTCTTGGGCTTGTAGAGAAAACGAACATTGATTTTTCTTTCTTTTCCATATCTCTTGTGGTTTCGATATCTGACTGTTAATGTTCTTCTTTGATTCCCTGGGTGGAATAGTCAATCTATAATTTTTCGCTATGTGTCCAAAATTGTTTCATTTGTAGCATTCTACTTCATTTGTCAACGAACCAAAACTATTTTGATTTATGTTGTATGCTTCATAATATTTTGTGGGATAACAATTATTCAAGTACCCTGCATAGTTGTTTCGGTTCTTGGCATAGGCTCTGCAGTTTACAACTTTATGTCCAAAATTAGTACAATTAAAACAATGAACATAAAAGAACATTGGATACCTAGGAGTATATGTTATTATTTGCGACACATTCCTTCTAAATTCATCTTCTTGAGTCTTCTTTATTTTTGGAATATTCTTCTTTGGGGGCATGCATTTTTCATTCTTGACAGAATCTATGACAATCTTTGCATAGTTGTTTTTTCCTGCTTCCTGTTCTATTGTCTTGGAGCTTGATCATTTCTCATTATGTACTTGATTGTATCCTAGTTTGGATCTATCATCAGATGGTATTTGATTGCTAATTATTTGATTCAATATTCTGGTGTTCTTCTATTTCATATCTTTCTTCTGAAGATCTTTCCTTAAAGAGACTATTTTTTCTTCCAAGCTTCCAATCATTTTCTCATTTTATTCTAACTGAATTCTAAGTATTTCCTCAATTCTTTTGTCTTCTTCTATTTTATTTTTTAGACTCGTGATCATCTCCTCTAATTCTTCGAAGTTGGAATTATGAGATCCCTCTTTCATTTTTAACTCTTCCTTGAGTGACTTGCTTTTCTTTCTTTCCTTCCTAAGTTCTTCTAATGCACTGATTAATTCTACTCTGAGATCAAATTCACCTTCTTCTTTAGAATAATCGTTTACTTCCATGAAAAGTACTCTTTTTGAATCATTGTCACTATCATTATCCTCCTCGTCTGATGAGGAATTGTCCTTCTTTGAGTAGAAAATTTTCTTGAAGAATTTCCTTTTGTTTATCTTCTTGTTTCCCTTTTGATATTTATTTTCCCTTTTAGAAGCTTCTTCTTCATCACTATATTTATTCTTATGAGGACATTTAGAAGAAAAATGACCAATACCACCACAATTAAAACATTTCAATGGAAGCATGACTTTATACTTGCTGGTTCATTTCTTTACTTTCCTTAGGAAGTTAGTCATCTCTTAATCTTTGTCTAAATCATCACTACAACTGCAACTTGGTTTTGACTTTTTCTTGTTATTCTTCTTTGTCTTCTTTGATTCCTTGAAATCTATTTCTTTCATAACTAGGTTCTCATGTTCAGTTCTCATTTCATAGACTGCAAATATTCCATATAGCTTATCCATGCTCAATGTACTGAGATTTGTTCTTTCTTCTAGGGATGATATTTTAGGATCAAATTTCATAGGAAGAGAACTCAATACCTTTTGAACAACCACTAATTCATCAAATTCTACTCCCAATCTCTTAATAGTGTTAACTATTTCGTCAACTTGTAGAAGGTAGGATGCAATGGCTTCATCTTCAATTGTTCAAACTTAGCTGTGAAAATTTGAAGCTTAGCTCCCTTAACCTTGGCATCTCCTTCATAAATATTATGGAGTTGAAAAATACTAAATCAACTAGACTGTTCATAATAGTACCTTTATCCTTTGAGTTGTTTTCACTGAATTTCTTTCCATCTCAATCAGTTGGGGGAGTGACTAGTGTTGTATACCCATCTACTACTAATTTCCAAACATTAAATCCATGTGCATGTAAAAATGTTTTTGTCCTTTTATTCTAGAAGGTATAGTTTCGATTGTCAAACATTGGTGCTCCAATCTTAGTGTATTCCATGATCTCCTTCTAGTGGTTAGGCTGCTTCCTGAAGGACCTGCTCTGATACCAGTTGTTGTAATACTAAGAGAGGGGGGGTGAATCAATATGAGCACAATTAATACTTTTAATCACAATATAAAACCTCCAATAAATATCATGAGCGTCATCAACACCATAATTCAATGCATAAACATCACACAAACATAGTACACCCGAATTTTACGTGGAAACCCAATGCGGGAGAAATCCATAGAATGCTTTTGTTATTTATCAAATAGTACATTCATTGGAAGCACCAACTTCCTATTTTTCCATCTACAATTGTAAGGAAGCTCTAACCCCCTATTTACATGTTGCAACCCAAAGAAAGCTCCAACTCCCTAATTTACCGGCTCCAATCGGAAGGAGGTTACAACCTCATTTCCTTGCCCCGTCCAACCACCCTGAAATATAAATGTAGACCGATATGTCACTACCTTTGTAGTTGTAATTGATAACTTGTTGTTGTTGCTATTTATGATACCTTTGTTGATGCTACTGATATCGATATCTCATCAAGACTGCAACCACATATACCTCCTACCATGATTCACAAGAGACTTCTCCAAATCAAATGCTTATAAATCACTAAGACATACATATTC
>JZKD02S0730421.1:0-14999 GCA_000966675.3 Picea glauca | reverse complement strand
TGAAGAGAAGCTGAGCCGGAAGCAAGGTCAAAGAGGCCGAGGTAGAAGTCAAAGCAGAGGCAAGATAATTTCCCAAGATAGGATTCAGATACCTAAAGAGGAGAAGAAACCTCAAACTCAATCTGAGAGGGGAGGAAGCTCACAGGGAAGGCAGTGTGCTGATAGAAATACTTTTCCTCGAGCCAAAGGAAGAGGAAGAGGTAGAGGAGGTGAAGTGAAATTCTTTGTTTGTGGAAAAATCAGACATAAATCCTATGAGTGTCCAGATAAGAAGAAAGAAGGCGGTGAAACTCACATTGCCGAAGCTCAAGGATGGAATGTTGAGGTAGAATATGATGAGGGTGGAAGATCCTTAATGATGAGGAAAGTTCTCTTGAAACCATAGAAGGAACCAGAGAACCCGGCCCAAAGAAACATTTTGTTTAGGACTGCTTGAAAAACTAAGGATAGAGTATGCAAGTTCATAGTGGACAGCGATAGCACAGACAATCTCGTATCTATAGAGATGGTAGAAAAGATAGAGCTGGAGACTGTTGTACATCCAAGCCCATACAAAGTTTCATGGCTACGAAAATGACATTAGGTAAATGTCACTAAACAATGTTTAGTCGAATTTAAAATAGGAGGATACAAAGATGAAATATTATGCGATGTCATTCCCATGGATGTTTGTCATCTATTGCTGGGTATAACATGGAAATATGACAGAAACATGGTTCATGATGGGAGAAAGAACACATACACCCTGGAGAAAAATGGTAGGACACACATGTTGCTACTGATTAAGAACCAAGAGGTGAAAACAGAGATGAGAAACACTGTACTTATCATGAGTGGGAAGGAACTTCTTGATTAGGTTAAGAAGAAGGAGGACACACAATTTATTGTGGTCAGAAAATCCAAAATTGTTTTGACCAGTATGAGAATAGATGATCTACCAGAAGAAATTCAGGGGTTGTTGGAAGAATTTGTTGATATAGTAGTGGAAAAATTACCTTGTTCTTTGCCACCTATTAGGAGTATAATCCATCATATTGATCTTATACCTAGAGCCATTTTACCGAACAAAGCAGCGTACAGGTTGATGCCATAGAAAAATGAAGAAGTTAAGAGACAGGTCCAGGACTTAATGGACAAATGATTGATTAGGGAGAGATAAAGTCCATGCATTGTTCTGACAGTTCTCAACCCAAAGAAATATGGAGGCTGGAGAATGTGTACAGACTCAAGGGAAATCAATAATATTACCATCAGGTACATATTTCCATTGCCAAGGATGGACGACTTGATGGATTTCTTGAGTGGAGCAAAGTTGTTTTCAAATATTGATTTGAAAAGTGGATATCATCAGATTAGAATGAGAGGAGGTGATGAATGGAAGATAGCATTCAAGACAAATGAAGGGCTATATGAATGGCTTGTCATGCCATTTGGCTTAATGAATGCACCCAGTACTTTCATGAGATTGATGAACGAAGTCCTGAAGGATTTCATTGGGAAATTCATCATTGTATATCTTGATGATATATTAATTTTCAGCAAAACAGGAGCAGAAGACCTAGAGCATTTAGCTGTAGTAATGAGGAGGTTACAGCAAGAGAAATTGTTGATCAATATGAAGAATTTGTCATTTATGAGGAAAGAACTCATTTATTTGGGTTTTGTTATCTCTGCAAATGAGTTGAAGATGGATTCGGAAAAGATAGAGACGATTAAGAATTGGCCATCGCCGAAGAGTGTGTTTGAAGTTTGAAGCTTCCATGGTTTGGCTAGCTTCTACAAAAAATTCATCCGAAACTTCAGTGGAATTAGCGCACCAATGATGGATATGGTGAAGAAAAGATATAAATATTTTCACTGGACAGAGGAAGCAGAGAAGAGCTTCAAGCTGCTAAAGAAGAAGATCACTGAGCAACCAATTCTGGTTTTTCTAGATTTCACCAAGACATTGCAGGTCAGGTCGATCGCGTACTTGAGCCAAGACGACAAGTTGATCACGTACTTCAGTGAAAAAATGAATGAAGTAAAGACTAAGTACTCCACGTATGACAAAGAATTCTATGCAGTCATACAAGCGCTGAATAAATGGAGACACTATTTGGTTCCCAAGGAGTTTGTTTTGTACAACGATAATCACGCTTTACAATTCGTGACTCAACAGGAGAAGTTGAGCAAAAAACATGCTAAATGGGTTGAATACATGCAGAATTTTACTTTTGTGACTAAGCATATTTCTAGAACTGCTAACAAAGTTGTTGATGCTTTGAGAAGGAAATGTTTTCTTATGCAGGAATTCAGAGTCAAGACTTTGGGTTTTGATAACCACAAATAAATGTATAGGGATGATCCATAATTCAAAGAGGCATATGAGGCATCCGAGAATCCAATTCTCAGGGACAGAAGCCAATGGACCGATTATATGATCCAGGATGGATTATTATTCAGAGGCAATCAGCGATGTATTCCGAGATGCTCCATGAGGGAGAATTTACTGAAGGAAAAAAATAGCGGAGGATTAACCGAACACTTTGATCATGATAAAATGTTCTCAAAGTTGAATGACTCATATTTTTGGCCAGGGATGAGGATGGATGTGAAGAAAGTTGTGGACAGGTGCAGAATTTGTCAGCACACGAAAGGAAAAAGGCAGAACACAGGGTTATACCAACCATTACCTATACCTGAAAGGTTGTGGGACGCAGTGAGCATGGATTTCATATTGGGGCTGCCAAGGACACAAAGAGGATATGATTCAATCTTTGTAGTTGTAGACAGATTTTCAAAGATGACACATTTCATACCATGCCAGAAAACCAGTGACGCAACTCATATTGCAAACCTGTTTTTCAAGGAAGTCATCAGACTTCACGGCTTTCCAAAGAGTATCATTTCTGATCGAGATACCAAGTTCGTAGGAAATTTTTGGAGAACCCTATGGAGGAAGCTGGGGAAAAACTTGTCTTTTAGCTCAGTGTATCATCCTTAGACGGATGGACAAACAAAGGTCATAAATAGGATCTTGGGAGATTTGCTAAGGAGCTTAGTGACTGAACACCACAGTCAGTGGGATCACATTTTTCCACAGGTGGAATTCGCTTACAATGATTCACTCAATAGAAGCACAGGGCAGAGTCCATTCCAAGTTGTATATGGAATGAAACCAAGGGGATTTTCTGAATTGAAAGATGCAGAAAAAGCTGAATTCAAAAGTGCTAGTGCAGAGGACTTTGCAGAAGGAATGAAGGAGCTTCACAGCCAAATTAAGGAGTGATTGCAGAGTTCAAGTCAAGAATACAAGCGAAGAGTAGATCAACACAGGAGAGAACTTCAATTTGAATTTGGTGATCTTATTATTGCACATCTAAGGAAGGAGAGGTTCCCAAGGGGAACATATAACAAACTGAAGATGAAAAAGATTGGACCGTGTAAGGTCATAAAGAAATTTGGGGCAAACACATATGAGATTGAATTACCTGATGGGGTTGGAATCTCACCGATATTCAACATTGTGGATTTGTACCCTTACAGAGATAAAGAAGCAGGAGCAGAGGAGGAGCAAAAAGAAATTCGATGGACCAAACAAATTCCTGTAGCTGAAAAGCCACAAATGGAAAGAATAATTGATAAGAGGATTAGAAAAAAGACCAGGAGAAAAGAGTATTTTGAATACTTGGTCAAATGGAAGGGACATCCAGTTGAAGATGTCGGTTGGGAGGATGAAGAGGAAATTCATAGGCATGGACAGACCGTGCAAGAACTCATGAACAAGAGTTCATGAAAGATTTTAAGTGAGGGAGTATGATGCAGGAGCATTATAAGCAGCCAGCCAAGCAAGCATAAAGGTGGGAGACAACTGGAAAAGCACCAGTGCACATTTTGAAATGTTTTTGAAGCTTAATAGATGTATATTAATGTAATATCTACGAGAAGCATACTTACATTTATATCTTGGAGTTGTAAATAGATCTTGAGCGATTTCTCTCATCTGTTGAATGTAATAGGCATTTAAGTCTGTTTAATGAAAGTAGGTGGATATAATTTAATAGATTAGACAGTTTAAGAGCATAGGAGGGAAAATGGATTATAGACACCCTCACCCTTGTATCAGTATCAAGAAGAAGAGAATTAACAAGATAGAAAAAAATTATGTTAGTTGTTGAGCTGTAGCAGAGAGTTGTACAGAAGAACCCATGTACATGAACACTTGAGTTAATATATAAAGATTTGACTCAATTTTCATGGTTTTATGATGTTTATTGTTTACATTTGTTAAATGGCATGTTCACAGTTGTTTTGTTTTATCTTCTACGCATTTGTTTCAATGCTATGTTGTGTGTATGATTTCATATTGAATGTATGAATTCTGAGAGAGAAGAAGATAGAGTTTCAATTGTTTCTCCTCCTCAGAGTTCCTGCAAGGAGTGCAGTGAATGTCCGCAAGGTGTGCATTGACGTTGGTCTAAGTTTTATCTCAGAAAGATCAGGAGAGATATCATTGTTCTCATACCAGCAGAAGTGTAGGTGAATCACAGAGCCATGCAAGGTGTACGAAAGCTATTTGAAGCCTTATAACTTATCAACTAAGGTGAAGGTTGAAGGACTACTGTTGCAAAGAGTGCACAGAGTCGAAGACTCAAATAACCATAAGTTATTTGAAAGTTTTCTGCAAGGAGTGCAAGCAAGATTCATTTTGGAGACTTGAATTTGCAAGTGAGAGCTCAGGAGTGATATCAAATTTGATGTGTTTAAAGGGAGGCAGATATTGAAATCATCTCGCAGAGGTCAAGTTCAGGTGGAAGGATGCCAAGTCATTTTGGCCAGAGATCCTTGAGAAGAGTGAACGAACGGTGAAATTTCTTCATGGGAAAGTGTCGAAATCCCATGGACTATTGGATCTCGTAGATCTATGAGGAGGTTAAGACTGAGCATCTTTTAGCATTCAGAATATCAGGACGATTAGTGACCGTTGGATGAGAAGCAACAGGAGCCATTAATCTCGCACACGAATTTCGTTATCTCAGAGTTTCGCAAGGGAAGAGCACAAGAGCTTGGTGATCCAACTCGTGAAGTCACGAAGTGTTGAGCACTGAGGGCTCGTGTGAACACATGGCACATACGTTAGGTGGGGCCGCATGGTTGACAGGTGGAATGTACTCGTTGCATTGGAAGGAGTCAACACATCGTTGAATTATCGCGTCTCGGAGTTTTGCAAAGGGGGAGCATGAGGGCTCGACACTCCAACTTGCGAAATCATGAGTTGTGAGTAGTGCTAGTGCTTATTCCTAGTCAGTGGTTATGTGAGGAGAGCGCTAAAAATGGGGAGCCTACCTATATCACATCTTGGGTATCAGCGGTTGGAGAAAGAGGAGTCGAGGGGCTTCGACTCACGAACTCGCGAGATCGTGAGNTGAAGAGAAGCTGAGCCGGAAGCAAGGTCAAAGAGGCCGAGGTAGAAGTCAAAGCAGAGGCAAGATAATTTCCCAAGATAGGATTCAGATACCTAAAGAGGAGAAGAAACCTCAAACTCAATCTGAGAGGGGAGGAAGCTCACAGGGAAGGCAGTGTGCTGATAGAAATACTTTTCCTCGAGCCAAAGGAAGAGGAAGAGGTAGAGGAGGTGAAGTGAAATTCTTTGTTTGTGGAAAAATCAGACATAAATCCTATGAGTGTCCAGATAAGAAGAAAGAAGGCGGTGAAACTCACATTGCCGAAGCTCAAGGATGGAATGTTGAGGTAGAATATGATGAGGGTGGAAGATCCTTAATGATGAGGAAAGTTCTCTTGAAACCATAGAAGGAACCAGAGAACCCGGCCCAAAGAAACATTTTGTTTAGGACTGCTTGAAAAACTAAGGATAGAGTATGCAAGTTCATAGTGGACAGCGATAGCACAGACAATCTCGTATCTATAGAGATGGTAGAAAAGATAGAGCTGGAGACTGTTGTACATCCAAGCCCATACAAAGTTTCATGGCTACGAAAATGACATTAGGTAAATGTCACTAAACAATGTTTAGTCGAATTTAAAATAGGAGGATACAAAGATGAAATATTATGCGATGTCATTCCCATGGATGTTTGTCATCTATTGCTGGGTATAACATGGAAATATGACAGAAACATGGTTCATGATGGGAGAAAGAACACATACACCCTGGAGAAAAATGGTAGGACACACATGTTGCTACTGATTAAGAACCAAGAGGTGAAAACAGAGATGAGAAACACTGTACTTATCATGAGTGGGAAGGAACTTCTTGATTAGGTTAAGAAGAAGGAGGACACACAATTTATTGTGGTCAGAAAATCCAAAATTGTTTTGACCAGTATGAGAATAGATGATCTACCAGAAGAAATTCAGGGGTTGTTGGAAGAATTTGTTGATATAGTAGTGGAAAAATTACCTTGTTCTTTGCCACCTATTAGGAGTATAATCCATCATATTGATCTTATACCTAGAGCCATTTTACCGAACAAAGCAGCGTACAGGTTGATGCCATAGAAAAATGAAGAAGTTAAGAGACAGGTCCAGGACTTAATGGACAAATGATTGATTAGGGAGAGATAAAGTCCATGCATTGTTCTGACAGTTCTCAACCCAAAGAAATATGGAGGCTGGAGAATGTGTACAGACTCAAGGGAAATCAATAATATTACCATCAGGTACATATTTCCATTGCCAAGGATGGACGACTTGATGGATTTCTTGAGTGGAGCAAAGTTGTTTTCAAATATTGATTTGAAAAGTGGATATCATCAGATTAGAATGAGAGGAGGTGATGAATGGAAGATAGCATTCAAGACAAATGAAGGGCTATATGAATGGCTTGTCATGCCATTTGGCTTAATGAATGCACCCAGTACTTTCATGAGATTGATGAACGAAGTCCTGAAGGATTTCATTGGGAAATTCATCATTGTATATCTTGATGATATATTAATTTTCAGCAAAACAGGAGCAGAAGACCTAGAGCATTTAGCTGTAGTAATGAGGAGGTTACAGCAAGAGAAATTGTTGATCAATATGAAGAATTTGTCATTTATGAGGAAAGAACTCATTTATTTGGGTTTTGTTATCTCTGCAAATGAGTTGAAGATGGATTCGGAAAAGATAGAGACGATTAAGAATTGGCCATCGCCGAAGAGTGTGTTTGAAGTTTGAAGCTTCCATGGTTTGGCTAGCTTCTACAAAAAATTCATCCGAAACTTCAGTGGAATTAGCGCACCAATGATGGATATGGTGAAGAAAAGATATAAATATTTTCACTGGACAGAGGAAGCAGAGAAGAGCTTCAAGCTGCTAAAGAAGAAGATCACTGAGCAACCAATTCTGGTTTTTCTAGATTTCACCAAGACATTGCAGGTCAGGTCGATCGCGTACTTGAGCCAAGACGACAAGTTGATCACGTACTTCAGTGAAAAAATGAATGAAGTAAAGACTAAGTACTCCACGTATGACAAAGAATTCTATGCAGTCATACAAGCGCTGAATAAATGGAGACACTATTTGGTTCCCAAGGAGTTTGTTTTGTACAACGATAATCACGCTTTACAATTCGTGACTCAACAGGAGAAGTTGAGCAAAAAACATGCTAAATGGGTTGAATACATGCAGAATTTTACTTTTGTGACTAAGCATATTTCTAGAACTGCTAACAAAGTTGTTGATGCTTTGAGAAGGAAATGTTTTCTTATGCAGGAATTCAGAGTCAAGACTTTGGGTTTTGATAACCACAAATAAATGTATAGGGATGATCCATAATTCAAAGAGGCATATGAGGCATCCGAGAATCCAATTCTCAGGGACAGAAGCCAATGGACCGATTATATGATCCAGGATGGATTATTATTCAGAGGCAATCAGCGATGTATTCCGAGATGCTCCATGAGGGAGAATTTACTGAAGGAAAAAAATAGCGGAGGATTAACCGAACACTTTGATCATGATAAAATGTTCTCAAAGTTGAATGACTCATATTTTTGGCCAGGGATGAGGATGGATGTGAAGAAAGTTGTGGACAGGTGCAGAATTTGTCAGCACACGAAAGGAAAAAGGCAGAACACAGGGTTATACCAACCATTACCTATACCTGAAAGGTTGTGGGACGCAGTGAGCATGGATTTCATATTGGGGCTGCCAAGGACACAAAGAGGATATGATTCAATCTTTGTAGTTGTAGACAGATTTTCAAAGATGACACATTTCATACCATGCCAGAAAACCAGTGACGCAACTCATATTGCAAACCTGTTTTTCAAGGAAGTCATCAGACTTCACGGCTTTCCAAAGAGTATCATTTCTGATCGAGATACCAAGTTCGTAGGAAATTTTTGGAGAACCCTATGGAGGAAGCTGGGGAAAAACTTGTCTTTTAGCTCAGTGTATCATCCTTAGACGGATGGACAAACAAAGGTCATAAATAGGATCTTGGGAGATTTGCTAAGGAGCTTAGTGACTGAACACCACAGTCAGTGGGATCACATTTTTCCACAGGTGGAATTCGCTTACAATGATTCACTCAATAGAAGCACAGGGCAGAGTCCATTCCAAGTTGTATATGGAATGAAACCAAGGGGATTTTCTGAATTGAAAGATGCAGAAAAAGCTGAATTCAAAAGTGCTAGTGCAGAGGACTTTGCAGAAGGAATGAAGGAGCTTCACAGCCAAATTAAGGAGTGATTGCAGAGTTCAAGTCAAGAATACAAGCGAAGAGTAGATCAACACAGGAGAGAACTTCAATTTGAATTTGGTGATCTTATTATTGCACATCTAAGGAAGGAGAGGTTCCCAAGGGGAACATATAACAAACTGAAGATGAAAAAGATTGGACCGTGTAAGGTCATAAAGAAATTTGGGGCAAACACATATGAGATTGAATTACCTGATGGGGTTGGAATCTCACCGATATTCAACATTGTGGATTTGTACCCTTACAGAGATAAAGAAGCAGGAGCAGAGGAGGAGCAAAAAGAAATTCGATGGACCAAACAAATTCCTGTAGCTGAAAAGCCACAAATGGAAAGAATAATTGATAAGAGGATTAGAAAAAAGACCAGGAGAAAAGAGTATTTTGAATACTTGGTCAAATGGAAGGGACATCCAGTTGAAGATGTCGGTTGGGAGGATGAAGAGGAAATTCATAGGCATGGACAGACCGTGCAAGAACTCATGAACAAGAGTTCATGAAAGATTTTAAGTGAGGGAGTATGATGCAGGAGCATTATAAGCAGCCAGCCAAGCAAGCATAAAGGTGGGAGACAACTGGAAAAGCACCAGTGCACATTTTGAAATGTTTTTGAAGCTTAATAGATGTATATTAATGTAATATCTACGAGAAGCATACTTACATTTATATCTTGGAGTTGTAAATAGATCTTGAGCGATTTCTCTCATCTGTTGAATGTAATAGGCATTTAAGTCTGTTTAATGAAAGTAGGTGGATATAATTTAATAGATTAGACAGTTTAAGAGCATAGGAGGGAAAATGGATTATAGACACCCTCACCCTTGTATCAGTATCAAGAAGAAGAGAATTAACAAGATAGAAAAAAATTATGTTAGTTGTTGAGCTGTAGCAGAGAGTTGTACAGAAGAACCCATGTACATGAACACTTGAGTTAATATATAAAGATTTGACTCAATTTTCATGGTTTTATGATGTTTATTGTTTACATTTGTTAAATGGCATGTTCACAGTTGTTTTGTTTTATCTTCTACGCATTTGTTTCAATGCTATGTTGTGTGTATGATTTCATATTGAATGTATGAATTCTGAGAGAGAAGAAGATAGAGTTTCAATTGTTTCTCCTCCTCAGAGTTCCTGCAAGGAGTGCAGTGAATGTCCGCAAGGTGTGCATTGACGTTGGTCTAAGTTTTATCTCAGAAAGATCAGGAGAGATATCATTGTTCTCATACCAGCAGAAGTGTAGGTGAATCACAGAGCCATGCAAGGTGTACGAAAGCTATTTGAAGCCTTATAACTTATCAACTAAGGTGAAGGTTGAAGGACTACTGTTGCAAAGAGTGCACAGAGTCGAAGACTCAAATAACCATAAGTTATTTGAAAGTTTTCTGCAAGGAGTGCAAGCAAGATTCATTTTGGAGACTTGAATTTGCAAGTGAGAGCTCAGGAGTGATATCAAATTTGATGTGTTTAAAGGGAGGCAGATATTGAAATCATCTCGCAGAGGTCAAGTTCAGGTGGAAGGATGCCAAGTCATTTTGGCCAGAGATCCTTGAGAAGAGTGAACGAACGGTGAAATTTCTTCATGGGGAAGTGCCGAAATCCCATGGACTATTGGATCTCGTAGATCTATGAGGAGGTTAAGACTGAGCATCTTTTAGCATTCAGAATCTCAGGACGATTAGTGACCGTTGGATGAGAAGCAACAAGAGCCATTAATCTCGCACACGAATTTCGCTATCTCAGAGTTTCGCAAGGGAAGAGCACAAGAGCTTGGTGATCCAACTCGTGAAGTCGCGAAGTGTCGAGCACTGAGGGCTCGTGTGAACACATGGCACATCTGTTAGGTGGGGCCGCATGGTTGACAGGTGGCATGTACTCGTTGCATAAGAAGGAGTCAACACATCGATGAATTATCGCATCTCGGAGTTTTGCAAAGGGGGAGCATGAGGGCTCGACACTCCAACTCGCGAAGTCATGAGTTGTGAGTAGTTCTAGTGCTTATTCCTAGTCAGTGGTTATGTGAGGAGAGCGCTAAAAATGGGGAGCCTACCTATATCGCATCTTGGGTATCAACAGTTGGAGAAAGAGGAGTCGAGGGGCTTTGACTCACGAACTCGCAAGATCGTGAGTTGTGAAAGGCGCTTATGTTAAGGTCTTGGTCATAGCATTTTGGTCACAAGGAGGTGAAGCTCGCGCCTTGTGCATGTTCGCACAGGTGGGGTTTCTGAAGGACCTATGGATTTGTTGAAGGTTCTAGTAGGGAATCAAAGGAGTCGCTTTGGCCTGAGAAGGGTTTTAGAATGATCCTGTGTGAATCTTGGCCCGAGGTTCGAGGGTATGTGTCAAAGAATTGCAGTCATACTACAAGATGAAAAATGAATATATGGAGAAAAATACAAAGGAATGGCTAGAGGAATTTCTTGTACCTTTTGTCGATGCAGATTTATCTAACACTGAAACCATAGGAGACCCCATAGTTACACGAGTTGAACATGTTATATAGTCCAGTGGGATGAAGAAGAAGAAAAAGAAGGAAGAAGCCCAGGACATAGAGAGTGANGCATGTTCGCACAGGTGGGGTTTCTGAAGGACCTATGGATTTGTTGAAGGTTCTAGTAGGGAATCAAAGGAGTCGCTTTGGCCTGAGAAGGGTTTTAGAATGATCCTGTGTGAATATTGGCCCGAGGTTTGGGGGTCTGTGTCAAAGAATTGCAGTCATACTACAAGATGAAAAATGAATATATGGAGAAAATTACAAAGGAATGGCTAGAGGAATTTCTTGTACCTTTTGTCGATGCATATTTATCTAACACTGAAACCATAGGAGACCCCATAGTTACACGAGTTGAACATGTTAGATAGTCCAGTGGGATGAAGAAGAAGAAAAAGAAGGACGAAGCCCAGGACATAGAGAGTGATGAAAGGGACAACTCTTATGAAGATAACGGGTTTGGCTCACCGGGACGAGGAGAATATGAAGCAGAAGGACAGGGAGGAGGAGATGAAGGAGAAGAAGAGAAAGGAGGAGGTGAAGTTGCCACCCCTCCACCTGAAGATCCCTTGTTGGGATAGTGACAAATCAAAAGAGGAAGGTTTCTCCAAAGAAACCCTTAGTAAGGAAGAAGATGTGCACCAATAAGCCACAATTGGAGGCCACCCTCACCGATGACAACATCAGTCTATTCCATGAATCTATGGAGGATGCCTCTAAGGACATATTGCAGAGATACTGAGTGAAATAGGAGGAGATATATGGAATAATTGAGAGAGAATTGAAGGAAGTGCAGCAAGAAGTTCGCTTGGTCCGCGCAGTACCTACTGCATTGTCTGTGCCTTCCTCATTACAGACAACAGAATTGGGGGATGAACCAGCCCAATTGAGAAGGATTGTTGATGCAAAAGAAACTTTGTTCCATAGAGATCGAGAAGAGAAGGAGAAGGCTACATAATCCTTGCAAAAGGAGAAATACAAAGTCCTAGTAAAATTATGAGTAGCGTAGGAAAATATAGTTGCCCATGAAAGTGAGAAAGAAGAGCTTCAGGTGAAGCTTCAGGAGGATAAATCCTAGCTATAGAGGGAAAATAGAAGTTTCCCTCATAGCAAGGTGTGGTCAAAGAAGCGGTAAGTAAAGCATGTTTCTCTGTGTCAGGCTTGGCATAGGAGGAGAAAGAGTCGATCGAAGCTCAAGTAGTGAAGCTCGCAAAGACCCTCTAGCAGCTTCAAGCTAGGATAACAGAAATGGAGGCCCAAATAGTACCGAGAACCTCGCAGGAGGTGCGTTACTAAAGGGAGGAGACCGCTAAAAAAACAGTAGTAAGAATAAGAGCCCTTGCTTCAGTATGCAAACAGTTAAGTGATAGAAGCGCCCAGACATATGAACGCCTCGTCAAGGATCCATAGCTAAAGAAGCTACAAGCGTAGTTATAGGAGGCGCAACAACAGGAATTTTCAGTGCAAGAACAGATGAAGCTACTCACCACAGTGGAAAGAATGAACAGATCCCAGGAGCACTAAACAATACAATAGAAAATCACTTCCCTTTAGGGTAAGGTAATGGAAGTAACGTAGAAGCTACAACCTGGGCAGGATGAATATTTCAAGTTGTTTGAAGATATTGATGGACATGGATCACAACTATATCAAGTGGTTTCAGCAGTAAAACAATGCCTGGAAGGGCCTATTATAGAGAAAACAATCTAGGAGCTCGCTAAGAAGGAGGCTCGGGCAAAGAAGCAAGTCAAGGTAGCTCGAGTTAAGCTTGAGAATTTCAAAGCAGCATTATTCGGACCTGAGTGACTCGAGACGAGTCACAGGTGAGTGTTGGGGGGTTGTTGGCCCTCGACCAAGTTTTGAGAAAACATTGGTCAGATTTGGACCACTTTTGGACTTTGACACAATGGTCGAAGAAGGAGCGCCTAGGCGGAGTTGATATTGTGGGTCTCTCTTATTTTTCAGGATATGTGGACCCAGTAAGGGGTTCTCTAGGTTTTTGTAACAGGTTTATGGGATGTCATCCCATGGGGTTTTCCCATGTTTAGGCCTTATTGTAAGGGTTTGTAAAAGTATAAATAAAGAAGAATGTATTGTAGAAGTAGCTAAGTGCAAGTAGTTCAAGTTTCTTTGTGCAAAGGAATGTATGTGTGTTAAGGCTTTGTGCTCGATAGAGATTTGGCTCTGTGCATTGACCTAGTTGTGGAAGGAGGATCTAGTGCTTAGTGCATAGATCTCCAGTCTTATGCGAAGCTCGACTCTG
Source organism: Picea glauca (assembly GCA_000966675.3). Taxonomy (NCBI): domain Eukaryota; kingdom Viridiplantae; phylum Streptophyta; class Pinopsida; order Pinales; family Pinaceae; genus Picea; species Picea glauca. The sequence continues at coordinate 1,559 of JZKD02S0730421.1, read as the reverse complement.
TGGCTTAGCGCACAGGAGTGACTGAATGTAAGATCTCGGTATATAATAAAGAGGCGAAGAGGTTGGTGGATGTAGCCCCACACTATGGTGAACCACATATATCTGGTGTCTCGTGGTTTTCTTTGTGATATGTTATTTCTATTATGAATCTACTTAGTGCTTTGATTATGTTGTGTAATAGATAGATATTTTATTGGTTAAAGTGATTTACTTGTGTTAAGGGTAAATGAATGCTAGATTTAACTGATAATGCTAAGTGCTCAGGGTATATAATCATTCATTGTTACTGCACCGATCTATCTTTGATTATATCCTATAGTGTTAATTAAGCTAAGAAACTAATGCATTTTATTTCCTAAGTGTTAATAGACTATTCTATGAAGTTAATTTATCACATATCTATGTCCCATCTTGGTTACAGACACTTGCATCTTGTAACCCCCCTTGTTTCTACCTTAGGTGAGACTTCGCCTGGACGGTCCCGATCTCTGCTTGATTTAACGGCTATGATTAAATCGTCATATCTCATATTGCAATTTAGGCATTTCTAATATTCAAAGTTCTTGTCACTTCCAAATCATGAAGCCCAAAACTCCGATACAGACTTGAATCAACTATCCAGATTCATTTTTGATGATCCAATGACTACTATTGAATCGTGAAAGTTTGTTGCAATGGGATCCCTGTCTGATACAGGCTTTCCATCAATGACCTCCATCATTTGCTGATTCACTGTCTGTTGCCATCAATAACAACCATTCGCTGATTCGTTGTCTTTTGCCAACATGCATTCATTGTTTGTGCAATATTTGCCAACAATCTCCCCCTTTGGCATTGATGGAAACACAAACACCCATATGTTTTTGGGCTCGACTCTGCTCTGTATTCAGACTCGACTCTTCTCTCGAACTCCTCTTCATTCGTCCATTCAGACTCGACTTTGTTCCCAAAACATTTCGAACTTGGCAACTTTCTCCCCCTTTGACATCAATGTCAAAGAAGAAACATTCTTCCACTGACCCTGTTGCAAAACATACTCCCCCTGTTGTCTATAAACATCTAGAAAAGACATCAGATATTCAATAAATACTCCCCCTGACTAGGTGAACATTTTAAACACCATAAATCATAACCCCCAACTTTTGACGAAGATATCCAAAAGGGGTCGTTGCTAATGGTTTGGTAAAAATATCAGCAATCTATTCTATAGAGGGTATATARTTCAGTTGAACAATTCTGTTTGTAACTTGTTCTCTGAGAAAATGGTACTTGATTGGAATATGCTTAKTCTTGGAATGAAGAACAGGATTTTTGGAGACACTAATGGCACTTGTGTTATCATAATGAATTGGAATAGGATCAGTGTAAGTTACCTTCAGATCTGCAAGAGTTTGTATCATCCATAAGATTTGTGTGCAGCAAGTAGCAACAACAATGTATTATGCCTCTGTAGTGGATAATGAGATGGATCCTTTCTTCTTACTAAGCCATGCAACTAATGAGTCACCCAAAAAGAATGCTCCTCCACTGGTGCTTTTTCTCTCATCAACACAATTTGC
>JZKD02S0730409.1:222690-233428 GCA_000966675.3 Picea glauca | reverse complement strand
TATCTTAGTGCAGAACGGTTTGTATATATCTTAAAATGAGAACCCAACAAATAATGTTTAAACTTTTTCAGTGCATATACCATTGCCAATCCTTCACGTTCTATGGTACTATAATTCTTTTATGTTGTTGACAATTTCCTTCTTGTAAATGCAATTCGATGGTATATCTCTCCTTCTTCTAGATGAGATAATATTGTGCCTAATGCTATGGACGATGTGTCCACATGAACATGAAATTCCTTTCCCCAATATGGAAATATCATAATTGACACGATCACTAATTTCTGCTTCAATGTATCCAAACCTTTATGACAGTCCTCATTCCACTGGAACTTAGTTATTTTCTTCAATAACTTCTCCACAGGTGTTGTAATCTACACATAACCCTTAATGAAATTCCTGTAATATCTTGTATGACCCATGGTTTCTCTCAACTTTCTAACTTATGCAGTTTGTTGTAAGTCCAAAATCACTGCAACCTTGGTAGGATCCACTAATAAGCCCTGCTTACATACTACATGGCCCAACAAAATTCCAAAAGGCGCGCAAAAAATACATTTCTTCAAATTTAGTGAAATTTGACATTGTATACACCTATACAACATCAACATGAGTAATTATGTGTGATCTTTCAATAGAATAAACAAAATCCAATCATCTAAGTAAACTTCAAGGAACTTATGAATAAATTCCTTAAAAACTACGACAACTACTCTTGAAAAAACTGCCGGTGCATTCTTCAGTCCAAAAGGAATTATTGTGTACTGATATATTCTCCACTTTGTCACAAAGGTAGTCTTATGTATGTCTTCCTTCACAATATTAATCTGGTGATAATCCATCTATAAAAGAATAGGCCTCATGCCCTCCCAAGTTCTCTAGTACTTCATCTGTAAATGGTGTTGGAAATGGATCATGCAGACATGCATCATTTATCTTTCTTAGGTCCACACAAATATTGATTCCCCATGTTTATTATCTTTCACTATCGTTGGTCTTATCCATTATTATTCCACCACTGGTTCAATAATTCATGCTTCTAGAATTCGGTCTATCTCTTCCTTTACCTTCTCGTTATATTTCAGATTCAATCGGTAAGGTCTCTATCTTACTGGCTTAGCAACTAGTTGCAAAGGGATATTCATTTCTCCTAATTTCCCAACTATCCATTTCATTTATGAGAATGTAGTTGGGAATATATCCTAATACTCGTGCAGTAAATCTACAATCTTCTCCACATTTTCATCATTCCAATAATCACCTGTTTGTGCAAACTTTGGATTTTCTTTTGTCCCGATATTTACCTTCCATGCCTTTAGTGGTTGTGCATACGCACTAGATTCAAGCTCTAGTCCTTCTACTACATGTTCTCCCTTAGTTTCAGATACTTGTATATTCCTTAGATCTTCCTCATTATGTTCTTCTTTAGCAACATTATAATATTCTAGTAATTCATGAACAATCATAGAATCTTTGTGCGCACTACACATAGGTACTACCTCCATTAGCCCTTCTTCTAAAAATATCTTGGTTCTAATGGCCTACAAAGTTGCATCTAGTAATTGAGATTCATGTTAAAATGTAAATGTTACTTTAAACCTTTGAATTAGTTGGTCCCAATTCGCTATTTCTATGCACATTTATAATTCTAGGTACCAGTTATTAGGAATTGTATCTAGTGTATGCATAAACCTATGCATCCATTCCTTATTCGGTATCGATCTCCATTTTTTTATGCACCATGAAATATGATCTATTGGGTCACTTTATTGTCTATATTTCTGTGAAATATACTCAACCTCGGTACCAGATATAACTTGCATTAGTCTGTTAGACTATGACCAGTCTTCAATTCCCTCTTTATGTGCAGCCCACCATATGGATGGAGTGGTCTTCAAGATAGCATCTCATTCCAACATTCTTTGTTGTTCGGGTATCTTCAAATCAAATGCATGTATGAAAGATTCTATGTCAGTCAAACCATCATATTTGGGCAGGTCACATAGCTCTGTTCCAATCTAGTGCAATGATCAAGTAATGTGGGCACATCATCTGGTGGATACTTCATGCATCCTCTGTTGTCAATGTTCCAAACCTTCCTCTGATTCTAACTCACATGAGCTAATGCTTCTCTAACTTAATGCACCATCTATAGTAGGGTTAACATAGTCATCCATTCACACAATCATATTATACAAGTTGTCAATTTCATTCCCTCTATATGGTTCAATATACCTCTTTCCTTCTGTCGGATCCAATGGTCTAGTAACCTTCAAGCCTCCTACCAAAAATATCATTTCCCTCCTCTTCAAATTAATAATTTCTTGTTTGTCAAAGGCCCATTCTAACCCCATTAATTTGGGATATGGCTGACTATCATCAACAATCTCGATGACTTCGAAATCTTCTACACTGCACACCCCATCGATATTCATAGGTATCCCTATTAATCGACCAATTGGTTCTATCTTGTGTTGGTTTTCTAATCTTAACTAGACATGAGACCATATTAACTTGGGTTTCCCCATCATTTCCCATGTTTTCTTTGGTAACACATTTACATCAGAACCCAAGTCTAAAATGGCATTGCCCACATCATATTCCCCAATATGCGCACTTAATTTGAACTCTTCGTTGGTCCTCTTTTTGTGTAGTACTAGATTCACTACCCTTTGTGCAGAAAGAATTTCCCTTTCTTGTGTAAAATGATCAATCATTTCACATAATGCATTCAACATAGTTTTATCTTTCATCAATTCTATGAAACTTCTCAAAAACTCTCTTAGAGTACCTATCTTCTCAAGTGGATTTTCTGGTATAGTACGATCACATACAAGAGGTGTAGATGATGTTGATGCTACCCAATATGGTTCTAGTATCTCTTTTCTTTCCCTCTGATATGTCTCATTTTCTTGCGAAGGGTCAAATGTCAACATAGGTATTGTTGATTTCCTCACTATTTCTCAACCTACCTCCCTCTATTCATTGCATCAGGCCCGGTTATATCTCCCCCACACATGACAACTGTTATTCTAGGTCCTTCATTGCATTTCTCGGCTGATATATTATGTATGTTCTAATTTGGGTTCTAGTTATGATTCCCTCTTTCCTGCCACTTTGTAAGTAGTTGAGGACAGTCTTCTGTCGCATGATCCAGTTCTCTACAATATGTGCAGATTGTAAAAGGATTCAGGAAGTCACAAGCTAAGTGTCCTAGTTGATTAAAATTGTAGCAGATTATCTATCCTCTACATTCTATGCCAAAACCTCCTCTTCCTTGACCCCTACCAAATCCTCCTCGACCCCTAACAAATCCTCCTCGACTCCCTATATTAAATCCTCTCTGATTATTATATTGTGAACCACCTCCTTCTATCACAATATTTTCCTCCTGAATTCTATACATATTTGAAGTGCACTCTCTCATCATATTGAATGTGTGATGGTCCTTTTCTTCATGCCCTACTGACTTGCAAAAATTACAAAATAAATTCCTTGGCGTACTCTGGTATTTCTGCAACAATGGATAATCATGCAGACGATGTCCCCACTTCTTACATATTTCAAAATATCATCCTCCTAGTAATGGGTTCAGTGCTCCAGTTGTCAAATACTATGCAAATGTTGGGAATTCGTCCTTATGGTGGCCTTTAGTACTACACTTAGTACACCAGACGTGTTCCCGCTTCTCCTTCCCTTTTGTGAGCTCTGTTAATTGAATGGTTAAGGAAACTAACTTTGTCTGGACTTGCACCATCCCCCCACCATCCCCTACGAGCGATGCTTCCAGTTTCATTGAAATATCCAAACATTCAAGCTGCGACGCAACCTTCTATTGTATCATCCAGAAAAGTATGTGTGGAAATAGTCCTGCAATAAACCATTCTCTCTGCTTGTTTGATTTCCTTCAATTCTATAATGTACTACGACTCATATTTTTTCTTCTTGAACTCTTTCAACAAGGCTTGTCTATTTTTTTCTAAAGTCCTCACTTGTCCTGTAGGTGTAGTACTATGCAGTTTCATGTACCAGACTAATATGCGGCCCGTAAATGTTGTTTCCAACTGCGAAATCTTGGTATCCTCATTTTGGAAATTTTTCACAGCCCAAATTGTCTCACATACAAATAGATGTTGTTATGGGTCCTCTAAATCAACTCCCTAGAATTCAGGCAGTCTCAATGTGCTTTCTAACCCTACCATGTTGTTTTATGTGGTAGCTCCCCTTGATGATGTTGTTTGACTCTAACTCGACGTACTACTCCCACTATTATGACTACTATTATTCTAACTTCCTCTACTAAGTTCTTTTGACAAATTCTCAGATGTTACCTCAGATAGGTGATGCACATGGGGTCATGGATTCGACATAGGATTCATCATGAGTAGGACTTATTGGTTCTTCTATTATGGGATTGTATTGAGAATCCTCCTCCTCTCTTTCTATACNTATCTTAGTGCAGAACGGTTTGTATATATCTTAAAATGAGAACCCAACAAATAATGTTTAAACTTTTTCAGTGCATATACCATTGCCAATCCTTCACGTTCTATGGTACTATAATTCTTTTATGTTGTTGACAATTTCCTTCTTGTAAATGCAATTCGATGGTATATCTCTCCTTCTTCTAGATGAGATAATATTGTGCCTAATGCTATGGACGATGTGTCCACATGAACATGAAATTCCTTTCCCCAATATGGAAATATCATAATTGACACGATCACTAATTTCTGCTTCAATGTATCCAAACCTTTATGACAGTCCTCATTCCACTGGAACTTAGTTATTTTCTTCAATAACTTCTCCACAGGTGTTGTAATCTACACATAACCCTTAATGAAATTCCTGTAATATCTTGTATGACCCATGGTTTCTCTCAACTTTCTAACTTATGCAGTTTGTTGTAAGTCCAAAATCACTGCAACCTTGGTAGGATCCACTAATAAGCCCTGCTTACATACTACATGGCCCAACAAAATTCCAAAAGGCGCGCAAAAAATACATTTCTTCAAATTTAGTGAAATTTGACATTGTATACACCTATACAACATCAACATGAGTAATTATGTGTGATCTTTCAATAGAATAAACAAAATCCAATCATCTAAGTAAACTTCAAGGAACTTATGAATAAATTCCTTAAAAACTACGACAACTACTCTTGAAAAAACTGCCGGTGCATTCTTCAGTCCAAAAGGAATTATTGTGTACTGATATATTCTCCACTTTGTCACAAAGGTAGTCTTATGTATGTCTTCCTTCACAATATTAATCTGGTGATAATCCATCTATAAAAGAATAGGCCTCATGCCCTCCCAAGTTCTCTAGTACTTCATCTGTAAATGGTGTTGGAAATGGATCATGCAGACATGCATCATTTATCTTTCTTAGGTCCACACAAATATTGATTCCCCATGTTTATTATCTTTCACTATCGTTGGTCTTATCCATTATTATTCCACCACTGGTTCAATAATTCATGCTTCTAGAATTCGGTCTATCTCTTCCTTTACCTTCTCGTTATATTTCAGATTCAATCGGTAAGGTCTCTATCTTACTGGCTTAGCAACTAGTTGCAAAGGGATATTCATTTCTCCTAATTTCCCAACTATCCATTTCATTTATGAGAATGTAGTTGGGAATATATCCTAATACTCGTGCAGTAAATCTACAATCTTCTCCACATTTTCATCATTCCAATAATCACCTGTTTGTGCAAACTTTGGATTTTCTTTTGTCCCGATATTTACCTTCCATGCCTTTAGTGGTTGTGCATACGCACTAGATTCAAGCTCTAGTCCTTCTACTACATGTTCTCCCTTAGTTTCAGATACTTGTATATTCCTTAGATCTTCCTCATTATGTTCTTCTTTAGCAACATTATAATATTCTAGTAATTCATGAACAATCATAGAATCTTTGTGCGCACTACACATAGGTACTACCTCCATTAGCCCTTCTTCTAAAAATATCTTGGTTCTAATGGCCTACAAAGTTGCATCTAGTAATTGAGATTCATGTTAAAATGTAAATGTTACTTTAAACCTTTGAATTAGTTGGTCCCAATTCGCTATTTCTATGCACATTTATAATTCTAGGTACCAGTTATTAGGAATTGTATCTAGTGTATGCATAAACCTATGCATCCATTCCTTATTCGGTATCGATCTCCATTTTTTTATGCACCATGAAATATGATCTATTGGGTCACTTTATTGTCTATATTTCTGTGAAATATACTCAACCTCGGTACCAGATATAACTTGCATTAGTCTGTTAGACTATGACCAGTCTTCAATTCCCTCTTTATGTGCAGCCCACCATATGGATGGAGTGGTCTTCAAGATAGCATCTCATTCCAACATTCTTTGTTGTTCGGGTATCTTCAAATCAAATGCATGTATGAAAGATTCTATGTCAGTCAAACCATCATATTTGGGCAGGTCACATAGCTCTGTTCCAATCTAGTGCAATGATCAAGTAATGTGGGCACATCATCTGGTGGATACTTCATGCATCCTCTGTTGTCAATGTTCCAAACCTTCCTCTGATTCTAACTCACATGAGCTAATGCTTCTCTAACTTAATGCACCATCTATAGTAGGGTTAACATAGTCATCCATTCACACAATCATATTATACAAGTTGTCAATTTCATTCCCTCTATATGGTTCAATATACCTCTTTCCTTCTGTCGGATCCAATGGTCTAGTAACCTTCAAGCCTCCTACCAAAAATATCATTTCCCTCCTCTTCAAATTAATAATTTCTTGTTTGTCAAAGGCCCATTCTAACCCCATTAATTTGGGATATGGCTGACTATCATCAACAATCTCGATGACTTCGAAATCTTCTACACTGCACACCCCATCGATATTCATAGGTATCCCTATTAATCGACCAATTGGTTCTATCTTGTGTTGGTTTTCTAATCTTAACTAGACATGAGACCATATTAACTTGGGTTTCCCCATCATTTCCCATGTTTTCTTTGGTAACACATTTACATCAGAACCCAAGTCTAAAATGGCATTGCCCACATCATATTCCCCAATATGCGCACTTAATTTGAACTCTTCGTTGGTCCTCTTTTTGTGTAGTACTAGATTCACTACCCTTTGTGCAGAAAGAATTTCCCCTTCTTGTGTAAAATGATCAATCATTTCACATAATGCATTCAACATAGTTTTATCTTTCATCAATTCTATGAAACTTCTCAAAAAATCTCTTAGAGTACCTATCTTCTCAAGTGGATTTTCTAGTATAGTACGATCACATACAAGAGGTGTAGATGATGTTGATGCTACCCAATCTGGTTCTAGTATCTCTTTTATTTCCCTCTGATATGTCTCATTTTCTTGCGAAGGGTCAAATGTCAACATAGGTATTGTTGATTTCCTCACTATTTCTCAACCTACCTCCCTCTATTCATTTCATCAGGCCCGGTTATATCTCCCCCACACATGACAACTGTTATTCTAGGTCCTTCATTGCATTTCTCGGCTGATATATTATGTATGTTCTAATTTGGGTTCTAGTTATGATTCCCTCTTTCCTGCCACTTTGTAAGTAGTTGAGGACAGTCTTCTGTCGCATGATCCAGTTCTCTACAATATGTGCAGATTGTAAAAGGATTCAGGAAGTCACAAGCTAAGTGTCCTAGTTGATTAAAATTGTAGCAGATTATCTATCCTCTACATTCTATGCCAAAACCTCCTCTTCCTTGACCCCTACCAAATCCTCCTCGACCCCTAACAAATCCTCCTCGACTCCCTATATTAAATCCTCTCTGATTATTATATTGTGAACCACCTCCTTCTATCACAATATTTTCCTCCTGAATTCTATACATATTTGAAGTGCACTCTCTCATCATATTGAATGTGTGATGGTCCTTTTCTTCATGCCCTACTGACTTGCAAAAATTACAAAATAAATTCCTTGGCGTACTCTGGTATTTCTGCAACAATGGATAATCATGCAGACGATGTCCCCACTTCTTACATATTTCAAAATATCATCCTCCTAGTAATGGGTTCAGTGCTCCAGTTGTCAAATACTATGCAAATGTTGGGAATTCGTCCTTATGGTGGCCTTTAGTACTACACTTAGTACACCAGACGTGTTCCCGCTTCTCCTTCCCTTTTGTGAGCTCTGTTAATTGAATGGTTAAGGAAACTAACTTTGTCTGGACTTGCACCATCCCCCCACCATCCCCTACGAGCGATGCTTCCAGTTTCATTGAAATATCCAAACATTCAAGCTGCGACGCAACCTTCTATTGTATCATCCAGAAAAGTATGTGTGGAAATAGTCCTGCAATAAACCATTCTCTCTGCTTGTTTGATTTCCTTCAATTCTATAATGTACTACGACTCATATTTTTTCTTCTTGAACTCTTTCAACAAGGCTTGTCTATTTTTTTCTAAAGTTCTCACTTGTCCTGTAGGTGTAGTACTATGCAGTTTCATGTACCAGACTAATATGCGGCCTTTAAATGTTGTTTCCAACTGCGAAATCTTGGTATCCTCATTTTGGAAATTTTTCACAGCCCAAATTGTCTCACATACAAATAGATGTTGTTATGGGTCCTCTAAATCAACTCCCTGGAATTCAGGCAGTCTCAATGTGCTTTCTAACCCTACCATGTTGTTTTATGTGGTAGCTCCCCTCGATGATGTTGTTTGACTCTAACTCGACGCACTACTCCCACTATTATGACTACTATTATTCTAACTTCCTCTACTAAGTTCTTTTGACAAATTCTTAGATGTTACCTCAGATAGGTGATGCACATGGGGTCATGGATTCGACATAGGATTCAACATGAGTAGGACTTATTGGTTCTTTTATTATGGGATTGTATTGAGAATCCTCCTCCTCTCTTTCTATACTTGGTATCTCTACAACCTGGACTACTGCACAAGGTCCTCTCCATTCATACTCATTGTGCGACTCTCCTCCCTCAACCCCAGTTTTCAACCTCTTGTACCTTCCTCCACTGCGTAGTACTAAAAATGCATCTTCTTCTTCTGGTATACCTTCTTCATTTTCTGCATCCTCAGTCCCTCCCTTCCTTGTTCATCTCTTTCTTCATTCTTTCCTACCTTCAAACTATCCCCTAGTCATCGCTAAGTTCCCCTATGTGCGTGTAGGCCCTTAGCAATCAGATTCCATTGTCATCACACATTTTTCGCACAACAACGTCTTTATACAGGTACTCAATGCTTTCATAAACCTTCAGTGTAGTCCCTTAAAGAAATCCCTTTCTGCAACACTATATGACTGGGTACAATCCATTGCAAATTTCGAAATATAACCCCCCATTATGTTGTTCAACCAGAAATAAACTGCGCGAGAAGTCTTATTACTTACAAAATTCAACCGTCTTACCAACTCAGGAGTCTCATTCCTCAACGTTGTGGTACAGTATCTCCCAGTATTCTCCACTAACCTTTCTAACCATTCAATCAGAATAATCATAAATTCACCAAAGAAAATATCATGCAGCTCTGTGAACACATACTATTTCATCCATTGTCCGTCGCTCATCCAAGGGTTTTTATTCTCTTTCCAAGCAAATTCACATTCCTTCTCTTCTAGCCATTCAACAATATCTTTCTTAGTCGGCCTCTAAAACATTCCCTCAATCACAGATTTTGGGTCCTAACATCAGAACCATTGGTTGGCTCGCGGTTGTAAGGCCCTAGTTTCAAGTTATCTAAGCCAACAAAACCCTTCAGATATTGGCCCTTTCAGCATCACCTACATGCAAATGAAGTCTCACCTGAGGTATTTATTGGGGCTGTAAGAACCAAGCTTCTGTAGGGATGAGGGGATGTGAGGTCATCAACATGTTCATTGATACTTATATACCCTGTGCACAATATTCTATGTCTCTTATCCCTTGATTAATTAGTGAACTCAATTATGCAACACCATTATAATGTAGATTGCGACAGAGACCCTTCACTGGAACACTCATAATTACTACGCATCACTTATATAACAAATAGAGATAGATCTATTCAAGCATAAATAAAACATTCATGAACAATAACATAAAAAGACACATTCAGACACACAATTTAACATGGTTCACCCAATCCTTGGGTTACTTCCACAACAATTGGCTTCTTTATTATTCTTCGTGCAATCATCTCAGCCTTGCACACTGCGTTACAATAGATACATTATGATATCATTCTCCATCTTGCCTAGATGCTCTGCAGTGCAAGCCTCTCTCTGCCAAAACTCTCCTAAACCTTCAGACATAGACTCTCTCTCATTCTCAGCCTATTCCCTCAACCTAACAACCCATTATTTCAACAACAACAACATATTCTTCCCAACCCATTACATATTTATACACATATTTTAGGGCTTGAAACCTTACTAGCTTATCCCAAAACCCTATGACAACTCATTATAACTCATTGCAATTCATGAAAACACATAGTTTGTGCGTTCTTTTCCCTCTTTCATGCCTGCATGTTGTTTTTCCTTCCTTTTTTCTTGCATGTTTCTTTTCCTTCCTTTTCACCTGCATGTTTCTTTTCCTACTTTATCTCCTTGTTTTATTCCCTTTCTTTATTTCCTTGTTGTATCTTCTTGTGTGCCGCCACATGTGCTTTTACTGTGCACTCTAGTCTTGAATGCACCTTTGTTGTGCACTTTGTTCCTGAATGTGCCTTTACTGTGAACCTCCTCAACCCTTAGGATATTTCTCAAAATT
>JZKD02S0730409.1:188064-200767 GCA_000966675.3 Picea glauca | reverse complement strand
ATTTAAAATTTAAATTTTTACCTCATTTGAAAAAACAATACAATATTAGATTTTAACATATATTATAATACAATATTACATTATATTAGTTTTTTTGTGGTCTTGTCTTTTCTCATTAATTTAATGTTTAGTTGCAATAACACTATCAAGTTATTGACCAATGAAAAGTTAAAAAAATACTATTTTTGTTGTTAAATTTTTTTATTTTTTATTTTTAATTGTTATGTTGAACATTTAAATTGATATAAAATTTTCAAGTCAACACAAAACTAATATGAAAGTCAATGCTAACTCATTACTATATACTACCTTCGACAGTACAATAACATAGATCTCCTTTTTTACCAAAAAAAAAAAATTCTAATCATGTTTATTATTTGTCATCTCTTCCACCTAAAAATTAACATTTATAATAACTATAAAAACTTATAAAAAAAAATTATATTATTTATTATAAAAAAATTGTATGATTTGTTTTTGTCCCCTCCTCATTCTTCACTCTTCATTAAAAGACTTTATCATTGATTAGATATAAAAGTTTAATTGATTGAATGAATTCATAATGAGACAATTAGTACTAGTAAATAATAATTTAATCAATGATTGTTGGTATTGTTGATGATGATGATTATTAATGTTCACTAAGATTGAATTGATTTATCACACTTTAAGAGGATAAGAGATTACTTGCAATTCTTTAGAATTTTGTTTCTGTGTTTGAAAAGCATTAAGAGAATCTTTCCAAGATCACCATAGTTTTGTTGAGTTAAAGGGTTAGGAAAGTTGGAAGTGATTTTCATATCCAACCTTCTTAGTGTCACAAAGGTGACACACTCTTTCATCCCATGACGTTTTAAGAATTGACCAACGCCCAGTTTCACTATAGATCTCATGAGAATTTTTTCTTATCTTAGCAAGGCTTATTTTTTTCTTTACACTTATCAAAACGGAGAGATAATTTTGATCTTCTAGATTAGGGTTGATTACATCCTTATAATACCTTAATTAACTTTTTTCCTCTAACTCTTTATCATACCACATTTTCTCCTTAAATTTTGATTTAATGATATTTTTAATAGTATCCTTATTCTACAAAATGGTGTCCTCCATGATTCCCCAATAGCTTATCCAAGACTGGACATCTTTATTCCATGCTTGTTTGAGTCAAAGGTGGTTACGACTAGATTTTGAAGCAATTTTAGGAAGCCTCTTGTAATACTCCCAGGTTGATCCCTAGTGTAAATATATTTTTGTTATATAGGCTGGTGAGCCAGGATATTATAGGCAAAAGTGCCTATGTGATTATAGCTAGACTATGCCACACAAAAATTTCCAATTTTAATACCAAATTATTTTATTGATAAGCTTTGCATATGCACCGAATTATGAAGAATAATAACAACATATAATAACCTATATCCCGTGTTATCTTTTATAGCTTGGGAGGTACTCCACATGTTTTGTCTTGAATGCAGAAGTGACCTTGTATTTACACTACTAGGCACTTGACTTTGTAATGGGTTTTTACAAAGTTGTAATAAAGTGGTTCTTTTATTAAAGTGACTTTTTGTTAAGTGTACCTTCTAATATTAAAGTGACTTTATTTCATAAAGTGCACTTATGTTATAAAGCGAATTTGTACTTTACTATTTTAAGTGAATTATTTTGGAGGGAATGAATCATGTCCCTTGATCTTGTAAAGGCAAGATTAGATATTGGCCATTAGATTTAGGGATGGGGAAGGTGAAAAGAGACTTGGAAGGTGAAAGGCCACTTTTAGATTATAAGAGAATACATTAGGTAGTGTGCAAGACAAGAGAAGATATTGAGAGATTTCCGAGAGAGCTTTGAGAAGGAGAGGAAACAACAACACGTTGGGCGCATTTCCCAAGTGAGATTGGGCACATTTCCCAAGGAAATTTCTGAGTGAAGACTTGATTTTTTTGCTAGTTGATAAAGTGGGTCATACTGTACAGTTTGTACATGTCGTACACCAAGCTTAGGAGGGTGTGGATTTCGAGGCAACCTTGTTGCACACAAATCAAGGTGCATTTAGTGAGCATTTTGTTGTTGTTGATCGAGTGTAAAGAGTTGTTCGTACAACAGGGATTTGGCATTGATTTTGGAGTGTTGTTTAGTTGGGTCGTATAGGCTGTACAACTATCTTGGCACATTTTCCAAGGAAAAAAATTAGTGGCACAGTTTGGGTGTTGTAAGTTGTTTCTTCTTTGCTAGAAAATGTAACTTGTTGATGATATAACTTTCCTGAAGCTAATAAAATCTCTCTCTCTCTCTCTCTCTCTCTCTCTCTCTCTCTCTCTCTCTCTCTCTCGGTTTCCCCACATTAGGGTTTTCCTTAGATGGTTGCCTAAATTTCTAAGTATTACAAGGATGTGTGATTGTTGTTCATTGTGTTTTTTCCACTGCAAGTTACTTAGCAATGTATGTTTCATCTTATGAAGTATAGTTGTGATGTGGGTTATTTTCATTTAAGACTGAAATCAATTTTTGCTAAGTGTATGCCAAAATTATTTACATTGATTTTGTCATTTAATTTCTACATGGTATTAGAGCTTGGGCTCTGAGTTACAGTGAGCAGTGTTATTTTTGGGCAAGATTTGGAGGGGGGAAACATGATTATTTGTTTTACATTGAACAATTGACAAGGAGATGGTTGTTTGCATCATGTATGATGACCGGTTGGATGCGATTTCCAACTATTTACAATGGAAAGTCAGGATGTCAACTATTCTTAGGGAGAACAAAATTTGGAGCTTTGTTAGCACCATAGTTGTTGCTCCCACAACAGACCCTATAGATTTTGATTTAAATGAGGTAAAGGAGGCCAAACCTCAGAGGCTTATTCTAGATGGAGTGAAGGACCACCTTATCCCACACTTTGTTGAGAAGAAGACAACCAAACAGATGTGGGATGCACTAAAACACTTGTACGAGGCGAATAATGAAAACCAGAAGATGGTCTTGAAGGATAAACTACATGATACTAAGATGGGTAAGGGTGAGAGTGTGGCTTCTTATCTTACCCGGGTATCTCAAGTGAAAGATGAGTTGCCTGCAGTTGGGGAGGTCATTTCAGATTCAGAGTTGGTGAGGATAGCCTTGAAAGGCTTCACCAAGAAATGGGAATTCTTTGTGAAGTGTGTGGTGGGTCATGAGTATGTTCTAGATTGGAGTAGATTGTGGGACAATTTCAGTCAAGAGGAGATCCAGGAAGGATATCAGAGCAGTGGACATAAGGGAGATGTAGTTGATGAAGATAATGTTGCTCTTGCTACAAAGGGAAAGGGGAAGAAGAAAGGAAATTTTGGGAGGGAATTGAGTAAATTTAGATGTTACTATTGTAACCAGTTGGGGCACCTTACTTCTCAGTGTCTTGAGAAGAAGAAGAAGATGAAGGAACGGGAGAGGACTGATACAACTGCTACAACAGTTATGGAGAAATTTTCATCCAAGTTTGATATGGACTTTTCTTTGGTCACTCTAATATCCAGTGTTGGTAGTGGTGGATTTGGGGGTGATAATAGGTGGATTGTTGACAGTGGATCCTCTTGTCACATGATGAGAATATGGCATGTATTCCTTGTTATCTTAGAGACGGGTCCTGACCGGCTAGTGGAGAGTGAAGGAGGTATGGCACAAGTTGTACGTGAAGTTGGAAGTGTTAGATTCTGACTTAAGTATGGAGGACTCCTGGAGGTTGATGGAGTTCTATTTGTTCCAAGGTTGAGGGTTAACTTTCTCTCGGTATCAGCCTTGGAAGATGTGGGATATTGTACATTGTTCAAGAGGGGACATGTATTTATCTACAGGGAGGGAGTGGATCTAGTTTAACCACAACTGATTATTGATCAGATGGATAGGTTGTACATGTTGCGAGGACAACCTACAAGTTATGATTTAGTGTCGGGTGAGGAGTAGGAGGCTCCTGAGACTACAGTGATACCAAGGATTTAGTCTTCCATTCCGAGGGAAGAGAAGGAGTCTCTTCAGAGCACTGGCAGGAGGCTCAGTCAGTGTGAGGGAACAATAACTCAGAGTGGGAGGATGGACTCTCTGAGGAGCTCAGGGTTCAGAGTAGCTGTCAGGAGGATGTCTTCTGGTTCGATTTCTATGTAGGTGTTGGGGATGGCTTCAGGTTCAAAGGGATCTCCTACTGTGAACAGTGTGGTGGGACCAGATGATGGTGATGGAAGTGAGTACATCCCCTGATAAGAGGGAGTGTTATCTTTTATAGCTCGGGAGGTACTTTGCATGTTTTTTCTTGTATGCAAAAGTGACCTTGTATTTACACTACTAGGCACTTGACTTTGTAATGGGTTTTTATAAAGTTGTAATAAAGTGGTTCTTTTATTAAACTGAGTTTTTATTAAGTGTACCTTCTAATATTATAGTGAATTTATTTCATAAAGTGCACTTATGTTATAAACTGAATTTGTACTTTAATATTTTAAGTGATTTATTTTGGAAAGAATGAATCATGTCCCTTGATCGTGTAAAGGAAATATTATATCTTGGCCATTGGAATTAGGGATGGGGAAGGTGAAAAGACACTTGGAAGGTGAAAGGTCAATTTCAGATTATAAGAGAATGCATTGGGTAGTGTGCAAGACAAGAGAAGAAGAGATTGAGAGATTTTCGAGAGAAATTTGAGAAGGAGAGGAAAGGGCAGCAAGATGGGCACATTTCCCGATATTGAGCACATTTCCCAAGGAAATTTTTGAGTGAAGACTTGATTTTTTTGTTGGCTGATAAAGTGGGTCATACGGTATATTTCATACATGTCATACACCAAGATTAGGAGGGCGTGGATTTCAAGGCAGCCTTGTTGCACACAAATCAAGGTGCATTTAATGAGAATTTTTATGTTGGTGGTTGATTGTACAGAGTTTTTTGTACAATAGGGATTTGGCACGAATTTTGGAGAGTTGTTCAACTGGGTCATATAGGTCGTACAACTATCTTGGCACATTTTCCAAGGAAAACAATTAGTGGGACAGTTTGGGTGTTGTAAGTTGTTTCTTCTTTGCTAGAAAATGTAACTTGTTGTTGATATAACTTTCCTTAAACTAATAAAATCTCTCTCTCTCTTTGGGTTTCCCCACATTGAGGTTTTCCCTAGTTGGTTGCCTAAATTTATGAGTATTACATGGATGTGTGATTGTTGTTCATTGTGTTTTTTCTGTTGCAAATTACTTAGCAATGTGTGTTTCAGCTTATGAAGTATTGTTGTGATGTGGGTTATTTTCATTCAAGACTGAAATCAATTTTTGCTAAGTGTATGAAAAAATTGTTTATGTTGATTTTGTCATTTAATTTATACATCTTGAGCACCCTTTTCCAGCTAAAACACATTTGATCACTTAACAATTTTATCCACATATTATGTTGATATTCACTTTTATTATTCATCATTTTCTAGATCTTCAACATCTAATTACTTTACTGAACAAACTAATTCATCTTGCTCGGTTTGAACACTTCAGCTCTTGTGGTTTCTTGCACCATTATTTTCTCCTTTCTTAACCCATTTAGGTCTCATCTTGACTTCCTTAGTCAATTTCCATCATACTATAATGTTACAAAAATGTCCCTTTTTCAACTTCCTATATATTAACTAGAAGTAGTTGACATTTCTTTTAGTTGACATCATAAATTCTAGTGATACTTCCAATATCCTAGAATATCACCAATAACTCTTTTCTACTTGACATTAGTTCTTTTAGGTACCCTCTCTTCTGCATACCAAGTCACAAATAACCATTTTCTTCCTTATGGTTTCTTATTGATTTCCCTTCAGAAAATCATCTCCATGCTTGAATCCTTTTGGATTGACATCTCAATCTACCTTGGGAATGCACTAAACACCTTCAAAAAGTACCATCATTCTCTCTATATGAATCAAAAATTTTATTTTTGTTGTTGTCACAATTCCTTATGTGTTGTCATAGACCTCAAATAATTAGGCATCCATTTAGTGGTACCTTCTTCTCTTATCTCTAGCTAGTCATGGAATTGGTCCAATTCTAGAATGCACTTAAATTTATGTAATACCTTCCCCAAAAGTATGGTTTCATACTTCTAGCATCGCTCTGCACATAAGGAATCACTTTATGCATGTGTTGGCACTCTTTAGCTTACACACACCTTCATTTTTTGACCTTTTAAGTTCTAACATTTATACTATGCTTCCAATGCACTACTCTAACAAGAATAATGGAGATATAGCTGGAAAACTACATACTTGGTCCCTGGAGATAACACAACTCATATCCATGGATACACTGTGTCTATCTTTACCAGAATACTATCATTATGATGATCAATCCTTTTAGAATAGATCTAACCATAATACATTTCTTTATCTGTACATTGGAATCCTTTAGGGTGAATGGACTTTCGTTACTTCAGCGAATACATACTTTACTTTTACACCTTGATTCCACTCTAATTAGCATCAATGGATTTCTTGTAGTGATTTCCTTTACACATAAATTTTATCTTCTTGGCTTCTCAAGCCTTTATAGCTGCACTGAAATTCATATCTCAACATTATTCACCCTTGGATTTCAGTCATCATGAGGGGTATCTTTGATATAACACTCTTTCCTTGAATGTCTTTGCTCGTCTTTATCCAAAGTTCAAACCCTTTTATCTTATATCCAATCCACCTTTCATGAACCTATGATTTGCATTTCCATTTGTACCCATTGTAAATGCATTATCATGCACTGTAGATGGAATTCCTACCATGCCTCCACATATGTTATGCACAATTGTTATCTGGACTTATTTTCCTAACAATAATTTCATTAGGGTCTTCCATGTTTCTCATTGAACCCAAAAAACTGACCCAGTAACTTCTTAAAGAAAACAAATTCTCTTTTGAAGAAATATCTCTATTATGTTGTCTCCTATCTGTATACATCACTTGCATTTTCTATGTTCTATTTGTAACCATATCATCTGAAAAAATGTGCAAACAACCACAATTGTTAGTTAAAACTCATAATATGCAATTATAGACATATGCACTTTTTTCCTCTTTACATGCATCGATAAATTCCTTCTGATTGTTTGTAAATTTTGATGCTCAACTCATAATTTTGGGTGAATACATGGACTCCTCTATCCAAAACCTTTCCATTGACTACTTTCTTTCTCAATTTTGAGTTTTGAGTGGAAAGTTATGGTCATTTGATTATTACCCAAAAACTCCTCCAACCAGGTGCACTTTTTAACTGTGCTTATGCATCCATGTACCCACTCCTTTGGAAATTTGAAATTTTCTCAATTGGGTTCCCTCATCACCACACTTTGGACATTCTGGACAAGTTTCACCTTCATTTGAGCTCTAGGATGCTAGATACAACCTGTTGAAGTTTAAGGATAAATTATCTCCTGAGCCATGAATGCTACAGGTGCCTTCTACTTCGTCTTGTGCATTTTATGTGCCCATATTTATGTTCTAAATCCATGGTTTTATTCTGTTTTTCAATATATCTGTAGAATTATTCTGTGCCTCAGTGAAATTCCGAAGCGGGGATTTATGTCCCTCAGAAGTTAACTAGGTCTCCAAATTTACCTTGCACTATTTGGCATGTAACTTCCTCATACTAGATCTGTTTTACGAATGGTTTACACCATTAGAAAATATCTCCAAACTCTTTATATGAGCCGCAGAGACAGATTGTACCTCGATACACTTTGTTCTCATGGTTTTTGAGTATCTAAAAACACCGTTTATGGCCTAAAAAATTCCCTACAAAAACCTGACTTGGAAACACTGTATTTTTCCAGTAATTTGTCATTAATTTCGGAAGAATATATTTGAATGTGGCCAACTAGGATCCTGACATGGTGCTTGAGTCTACCTGGAACCTCAAGGTGGTTCCATGTCAGCTCTTTGGCCACCTGGGTCCTACCCTGTTGGCCTCTACCTTCTTCTTCATTTTCCTTTATCTCTTTCTTCATCACTGACACACATATGTTAATTTTTGGGCCCCATAGGTCATTGGATGCCATGTGATATTAGAGATCTAGTTTCAACACTGATCCTGCATGGGATGATTTAGCTGAATGTTGAAGTGGAAATTTGCAAAGAATTAATTTATGAATATGTCTACAACTTGTTTGATTAAATTACTGCATTGAAATTTGGAAATTTCATAGGTAATTTGTAAGAATAAAGCTCAGGAACTAACAATATCCAATTTAAATTTTTAATTGGATTAATTCGAGCCTGCAATCAATCGAATTTCATACTTGAAAATCTTCATGGTGAATCTGGGGCGAAATTGGGCAAAAGCCCCAAATTTTACAGTTAATTTCATGAGGAATTCGATATGTAGGAGTCGAATTACAGGTGTTGGGGTCAAAAAGATTGTTACAGGGCCTGAAATTGGCCATACAAAGATTAATTAATTCACTTCAATGCAACCATATGAATTATCTCGTAATTGGGAATTTTTGGGCGTTTTTGGAAAATTTCGAAAATAGGAAAAATTGGAAAAACATTTGGGAATTTTTTTTTCATACACTGACGTGGGGGCCACGTGTCAGCGGATGTGGAAGAGTGGTGAAATGTGTTTCCAAGATAGTGGAGACATGGTGGAAGGTACATAGTGGCATGGTAGCAAAGGTGGCATGTGAGTTTCCATCATGGAAGCAATGTCATCCTACCCTGTGCGACCATGAGTCCAAGACACACGTCAACCCCATGTGAATTGTGGAGGGATCCTATGGAGTTATGTTAACCATAGGATGGGGGGACGCAATGAGACACAACATGACATGACACTACGGTCTTAACCATGGTTTATTTTTATGTCCCCTCCCCTCGACGTTAATGCTCGGTGGGGCAGGGTGGGGTGCAATGCAACGTGGGCCATTGATTCCAGCCAACACCTTCCAAACCTTCATCATTAGATCAAGTTGTCAGGAAAATTCTTGCACAGACATAAGTGGGTGTGGAATGGGGCCCTCCCATCCTTGTGACCCAATATAAATGTGCCACATGGTATCCAAGTACCTATGGGGCCCACAAATTAACATGTGTGTGCTAGTGTAGAAGAAAGAGACAAAGGAAAAGGAAGCAGAAAGTAGAGGCCAATGGGGAAGGACCCGGGTAGCCATGGAGTTGACATGGAACCACCTTGAGGTGTTATTTATACTCTAACACCATGTCAGCATCCCATTCAGCTAGATTAAAATAGATTCTTCTGAAATTAATGAAAAATTACTGGAAAAATACGGTGTTTCCAGGTCATGTTTTTTCATGGCATTTTTAAGGCCCCAAATAGTTTTTTTAGCTACTCGAAAATCACAAGGAAAAAGTGTACCAAAGTACATTTTTTTCTACAAATCATATGAAATAGATCAAAGATATATTTCTAATGGTGTAAACCATTCGTCAAACAGAGCTAGTATGAGGAAGTTACATGCCAAATGGTGCAAGGTAAATTTGAAGACCTAGTTAACTTTTGAAAGCCATAAATCCCCGATATGGAATTGGATTGAGGCACATGAGAAGTCTACGGATATATCTTTAACCATAGAAGACAACCATGGGGTCAGAACAAAAATCTAGGCACATAAATGCACAGGAGGAGGTAGAAGGCACATGTAGCATTCAAGGCTAAAGAGATAATTTGGCCTTAAACTTCAACAGGTTGTATCTAGCAGCCTGGAGCTCAGATGAAGGTGAAACTTGGCCATAATGTCCAAAGTGTGTGTTAGAACACTTTAGAAATTTTAAATCTAAACTTTAAATCTTTTCTTTTTTATCCTTTAAAAATAAATCATAAAAAACTTAGGAAAATTGTTCTTCATTTAATAAATATATGATCTTTATATCTTGACAGGGCGTTTCCAATATCATCCACTAAAGAGTTTTAGTCGACTGGATCAACGGCTCCCGCGATTTTGGAGTTCTAAAGTTGTGCGAGTGTTAAGAAAAATAAATCTATGAAGCAACTTCGGGACTTCATGATTCAAGAATTTCAAACTCAGGATGTGTAAAGATAAAAAAAAAATCGATGTTGCAAAGCTCCAAAGTCCCGGAGACAGGTTCCCGCAAAATTTTTTCAAATAAGATCGACTGATGAGTCACTGGCCACCTATCAAAAACTTTATTTTGGATGACACATGGCACTCTTTTTAGGCATTTTTGTCAGATCATTTGCACATTTTTAGGTGAAACGTGTCACTCAATTTTTTCATGACATGTCATCACTCCGAGAAATTGTCCTTCAGGAAATAAATCAAAGAACATATTCAAAAATGTCGGAGCACCAAAATACCAAAGCACTTGTGATCATGATAAATAAAACATTTTAAAAACTTAATAAATTAAAACAGGTTTAACTAGCCGTGATTAACGATAGGTAATCACTCTATGGATTCATCCTCCAAGAGGTATCTATTGACTTGCATTCAAAACCCCCGAATGTCAAACTATCGATGTACTCACTGCACACACACGCTCATGAACTCCCAAAGCTCTAGATTTTTGAAGTCTCGAAGTACTTAAAAAAGGTTTGATTATTTGCTCCACGAATTCGACCTTCGAGAGATATACATTGTGTTTCATTCAAAACTCTCGAATGTCAAAGTTCTGAAATACTTAAAACCAAAATTGAATTTAAAACATGATTATTTAAAACAAAAAATAATTAATTGATGATCCACTGCTCCGCGAATTTGGCCTTCGAGAGATATCCATTGTTTTTCATTCAAAACCCCTGAATATCGAACCGCTAAAGTATGTTATCTTAATTACATCCATTAATAATACACCCAGATGGATAGGGTTAAAGATTGGGATAAGTTTTGCGACCTCCAGGTAACAAATTTGACAGATTTTGGATTGATTACTCTGTCAATAGATTAATACAAAAATAAATATACATTAATTTTTTTTATAAATAGAGGCATTTCAAATTTCAAATCATCTCTCCATTAACATATGAAATTTCTGCATTCAATATTGTGAGCTCACTGGTTTTTCTTCTCGCAGGAGGGTTAACTTCATCTTTCAAAAATCATGGCTCCGTGCAAAACACAAAAGAAGCGATATTCATCGACTGACGAATCAAACCCAAATGAAGATATACTCTCAGATACTACTGCTCGATTGACAGACTCCACCAGATCTTGGAAACAAGTTTATGACATTTTGGAGCATGAAATGTCTCTCTTTCCAGATGATTCAGCGGAAGAAGACGATGATACATTTTTAGCTAAGCTTAGACATGTGGCGAAGTTTGAACTACATAGAGTTGTTTCTTAGCCAAAACTTATGCCTTACACCGATATGATAAGTTGGGCCCTAGAAAACATGGATATCCCAATAAGAAGCATCTCCAGTCACCAGAAGACCTTCGTTGGCTCTTTTTGACCATAGGATATTCAAATAATGTATAAATTATCTTCTAAACCCAATATACCTACAATTTATCGTTTTTATTGAATTTTGTGGATGAGGAATGCACTAAATATGATATAACCATCCACGATATAGTGAAAACATGGTGGGGTAATTCAGGTAAGTTTAAATCTGGTACCCATGGTGTATATTATACAACATCGTGTGATGCCCATATCATGTACAGTTCCATGATGCTTTCTAGAATGTTCGATAGGAAAAATAATGCACATTTTACTATAGACTGGGTTCCCATAATCCATGAGGTTGTTGAGGGTTACACTTTTGATTGGGAAATTATTTTATCAGACAACTTAGCCAAGGAAATTGTGGAATACAAGATGTTGAAATCTAAAGGAGAACAATCCCCCTTTTATATGTCTGCATTCATTATGGATGCAATTTGTTTTAGGACCCCATTTCCTCTCATGAATTGGAGCTGGACTCCAACTAGCATTGAGCCTATACATTTTTATCACTCTAAATCATGGGAAGAAAATTCAAAGGAATTCTTCTATGAAATTTGTCATAATGTAGTAATCCCAATTCATGTAGTTATCTATGGACAAACTCCCCCCAAAATTTCAGAACAGATCATTGGAAATTTGGGTGCTATTGCATATTATTGTGTTGAGAAATTGTTTCTTATATCAGATTGTTTGGATGATATATATCTCCTCATGCTCTCCCCAGATTCTGACATGATAGACTGGATTGTAGAGAAGTAGCTTATCAAACAGTTTCAGGAGGAATAACCAAATAATTGAAGGCGACACAAAAAAGAGTGTGGCCAACATTTCCCATACAGGTTGGAGTTTTTTCATTATCTTATTTTGGACATGCTAAGGTTGAGGCATCAGCCTTAGAAGATATCAAATTGGTTGACATTGAGTATAAAAGGCATGATCCTCATAGGGTGGTTGAAAATCATTTAGCTCAATTCAATATGAATATATATATACATGAAGATTTCCCCTACGATGAAATTTTAAAGGAGTAAGATCTTATGATGAAGTTGAAAGCAGATTTCAAAATTTTCCTCAAGATCAACAATCATGTGTTAAGAACCAAATATCAATAAAGCATAGAAAAACCTCAGAAAAATTACTCAACGCCTTGAAAAAGAGATAATTTCAAATAATAAACCTCTTCAAGGGGGCAACCTCCTTTTACCTCACTTAAATGTTCAAGTACAAGATGATTCAAAATGAAAATGTCTCCTTGGTATATATAGGAGACTAGGAGGTATAATTACAACTA
>JZKD02S0730409.1:128870-177186 GCA_000966675.3 Picea glauca | reverse complement strand
AATACTTTAGAACTAGGGAAAGAGTAGTATTCTGTCTCAGTTTGTTCCAGATCCAGGTGGATCTGTGGAGATTGGTCTGTGTCCGCACTCACGAATTTATCCTAGAACAAAATTGCACCAAACTCTGCGAGGAAAGTGAAAAGATATGGGTAGAGTTAGCATAAGAAATTGAGATGAAGGCGATGGAAGCTCGATTAAGAGAAGCAAAAGAAAGGGCACAACAAGATTTAGATAAGATAACTACTCTTTCACCCGCAGAATGTATGACAACAAATTTGGCTCAGAGGCAGTCATACTTGGAAGTAGAGAAGTTGAGAGATCAACGAAATATCCTTCAACAATGATTGGAACCACTGCAAGAAGAAGCAGTGAGGATAATAGGGGAATTGGCCACTGTGCAGGGAAAGGTCAAACAAGCAACATATGAAGAAGAGGAAAAAATCACAACCTTGATTGCGCAAGGGGAAGAAGAGATAGAAGCAACAAAGGCCATGATAATCAAGGAAGTGGAGGTAGTGAAGGAAGCCTCCCAAAATTTCAATGTGGCATGGAAGAGCAGGCAATAGGACCGAGTGGCTCGGGACAAGCCACATGTGAGTGTTGGGGGCCTATTGGATAGGCAATTTTGGGATGTAATTTTGGTAAAAATCCTAAGTATGGAAAAAGTGTGCAACAGAGGTGTGCAAGAGAAGAAGGAATATGAAGGAGTGTGCAACTGAGGCACATCCAGGAGGACAGTGAACAACAAATGCACATCCATAGGAACAACATGAAGTGAGAGGAGAATAAAGCAGAAAAAGAGAATAAAGTAGAGAAGAAAGTAGGAGAAGAAAGTGGGAGAAAAGGAAGGATGACAAATTGACATGCTAAAGATGGAAGGATGCACAAAAGTAGGAAAGAAAAATCAGTCAAAGTGCAAAAGTAACATGCAGACGAAAAAGAAAGAGAAAGAAATCGAACAACCAGTAAATTGGAGTTTTCATACAATGTAATAGGGTTATGGGAGGAACCGAATAAGGTTTCAATCCCTAAATCTTATGTATAAATATGTAATGGGTTGAGAAAATAGAGGTTCCTCTGTGTGATTATTCTCGAGTAGCCTTGTGGAGTCAGTCCCAAGCTGCCAAGATTTCTTTCATGTAAGAAGAGTGATAGGAGAGTCTGTGAAAGAGAGGAATTCATGTATGAATGTAAGGGATGATGCAGAAAGAGAGAGGCTTGCACTGCAGAGAAGCTATGCTAGGAGGGAAGAAATACAATCATGCCACATCTTTGTTAGCACAATGTGCAAGCCAGAAGCTATTGACAAATGCATAATAAAGAAGTCAGTTGTTACACATATTCATTGCGCTATATTCATGACTGTTAGAGTAATGGGTTATGTGGTGAACTGGAATCTAATGATGGTATGAATCTGAAATCACTAAGTATTTAATAAGCAATAAGGACAAAATTATGCACACAAAAATTATAAGGAAGAATGAACAGATTGGTCACCTCTCATTTCCTCACTACTGCAGAAACCTGGTTCTCACAGTCCCAATAGATACCTCAAGTGCGACTTCATCTTCACAAGTAGGTGATGCCGAAAGGACCGGTGTTTGGTGGGTTTTGTTGGTTGAAGATAACTCAAACCTAGGGTCTTAAAAAATGCGTGCAACACCAACAACCTATTTTTAAAAGTTGTGATATATAGGACCATCATGATTAGCCCCATTTTAGCCAAGCTATATGAAATTATTTTGGAAAAGAAGATTAGCATATGGCTAGAAATCCACAAAAAAAGAGCTAAAGGACAAGCTCGGTTTAGGAGATGTCATTCAACTGTGGACCACCTTGTTACACTTAGTATCATTGTGGAGGATTGTCACAATAATAAAACCACTCTCATTTGTTGTTTTGTTGACTTTAGAAAATCTTTAGAAACAGTTCCCAAGACAAAACTTTGGGATAGGTTGGAAGAGATAAAAGTGTTTTTTGAGTTGAGGGCTGCCACAACAAGGTTGTATGAGAATGTTATTTCCATGTTTAATAACACTAAAGGATGGTCAGAAGAAATTAACTGCAATATTGGAGTCAAGCAAGGTTCTCCCTTTTCCCCTACCCTTTTTGGCATATACATTGACAAGTTAGAAGATCGTTTGGAAGAAGCAAGTTGTGTTGGCCCAACTCTCACTGGTATAGTCATCATTCTTCTTCTTTACATTGATGATATTGTTCTTATGGCGAGGAGTCCCCACGATATTCAAAATCAATTAAGAATACTCAAGGATTTATGCTCCAATAGGGGTATGACTGTTAATACATACAAAACAAAACTCGTGATAATTAAATCCAATAAGATCACATATTATACTTTCGTATATGAAAAAAACAACATGGAGGAAGTATTTTCATACAAATATCTTGGAATCGATATTCACCACAAGTTCAACTGAAATTATAGCATTGAGGAAAGGATAAATGGAGGGAGGAAAACTTATTATTGAATTGAAAACAATTGTAATTTAGTAGATCTTTGGATATGGGATAAGAAAAAACTCCTCTTTGAGACTCTCGTTACTCCTATTATTCTATATGGATGTGAAGTCCTATTATTCTATATGGATGTGAAGTTTGGGGATGCAGTATTTGTAGAGACTCGTGGAGAAAGATAGAGTATATCCAAAAATATTGTATAACCTATAATCTCAAAATTAAAGGAAATACACCCTATCTTATCCTCCTCACAAAAGCAAGGCTTTCCCCCATTGAGAGCACGACGATAACCACACATATATTGTATATGAACAAGTTAAACAACATGGAAGACAAGAGGCTTCCAAAAATTGCTTCAAACTCTAGCCAAAACCACTTTCAGCTTAGGCAGGGATGACATAAGTATGCCCACTCTTGGCTAAACCATTGGGGAATAAAGGAAGACACCATATTGTAGAATAAATATATTATTAAAAATATTATTACATCAAAATTGAAGGAGAAAATGTTGTGTGATAAAGAGTTAGAGGGAAAAAGAAAATTAAGATATTATAAGGATGTAATCAACCCTAATCTAGAAGATAAAAAATATCTTGTTTTGATAAGTGTAAATAAAAAAATAAACATTGCTAAAATAAGAAAAAATTCTCATGAGTTCTAATCTAGAAGATCAAAAATATCTTTTTGTTTTAACAAGTGTAAATAAAAAAATAAACCCTGCTAAAATAAAATAAAAATCTCATGAGCTCTATAGTGAAACTAGGCGTTGTCAATTCTTAAAACGTTATGTGATGAAGAGTCTATCACCTTTGTGATACTAGAAGGATTGAAGATGAAACACATTTTCTCTTAGAATGTCCAGCGTATACCCATATTAGATCTCAATTTTAAAAGATTTGTTACACTACCCACCTTCCTAACCTTTAAACTCAACAAAACTATAGTGATCTTGGAATGTTTCTTTTAATGCTTTTGGATCACAGAAATAAAATTCTAAAAAATTCCAAGTAATATCTTACCTTCTTAAGGTCCTATAAACCAATTCAATCTCAATAAATATTAATCATTATCATTACCTATTTTTTTCATATAAATTTATAAAAAAAAAACAATAAAAAATTAAAATCTAAATTTAAATTGTATTCTATTTTTTAATCTCGAATCTATAATTGTGTAAAAAACTTATAATCACAAACCTCTTTTATAAATATAAACGAATATAAGTCACGTGTTATAAATAAAAATACAAAAGCATAACAATATAAAAAAGTACACAATAAACTTTACATCACTAAAATATTACATAGAATAAATAATCACCTCTCATCACGAGATATGAACGACTACCATATTTAAGTTTTTTTTTTTCAATTAAATGGATGGATGGCCTAAAGTTTCTCATATGATATGAAGCGCTACTATATTTAAAAGACAAAATAACAAAATAATTTTGTCAAATAATTGGATGTTCCATGAATGCTTGATTTTTAAATAATTACTTTTAAATAAATATTTTTATTTGTAAAATAAATGTTATTATAAATTTTAATTTTTTTTAAATATATTTTCAATCAATTTTATTTGTTGTTATATATGGGAACTTATGATCTTGAAAACTCCACGATTTGTTGTTATATAGGAGTCTCTACAATCTTGAAAACCAACTAAGAATTCTTAAGGATTTTTGCTCCAATATGGGTATGATTGTTAATACTGACAAGACTAAGGTCATGATCATTAAATCCAATAATATCATTTATGATACCTTCGTATATGACAACAACAACTTGGAGGAAGTGACTTCATACAAATATCTTGGAATCGATATTCACCACAAGCTCAACTAGAATTATAGCATTGAGAAAAGGATTATTGGAGGATGGACAGCTTATTATGGGCTTGAAAATAATTGTAAATCCATCGATCTTTGGATATGGGATAAGAAGAAACTCCTCTATGAGACTCTTGTTACACCTGTTATTCTTTATGGATGTGAAGTCTAGGGTTGTAGTATCTCTCACGAATCCTAGATAAAGATAGAGCAAATACAAAAGAACTTTATAACCTATAATCTCAAAATTAAAGGAAATACACCCTATCCCATCCTCTTCTTAGAGGCAAGCCTTTCCCCCATTGAGAGCACAGCTATGACTAGATACCTAATGTATAAGAAAAATTTAAACAACATGGAAGACAAAAGGCTTCCTAAAATTGCTTCAAAATCCAATCATAACCACCATAGACTCAAGCGAGGATGGCATAAAGATGCCCACTCTTGGCTAAGCTATTGGGGAATCATGGAAGACACCATTTTATAGAATAAGGATACTATTAAAAAAATCGTCAAATCAAAATTTTGGGAACAAATGTGGAGTGATAAAGAGTTAGAGGAAACAAATAAAATAAGGTATTATAAGGATGTAATCAACCCTGATCTAGAAGCTCAAAATTATCTCTCTGTTTTGACAAGTGTAAAGAAAAAAATAAACATTGCTAAGATAAGAACAAATTCTCATGAGCTCCATAGTGAAACTGGGCATTGGTTAATTCCTAAAAATCCTTGGGATGAAAGAGTGTTTCAACTTTGTGACACTAAGAAGGTTGAAGATGAAAAGCACTTTCTCTTAGATTGTCCAACCTATACCCACATTAGATCTCAATTTCAAAATATTTGTCAGAGTACCAGCCCTCCTAACCTTTTAACTCAACAAAACTATGGTGATCTTGGAAAGTTTCTCTTAATGGTTTTCGAGCACAAAAACAAAATTCTAAATAATTGCAAGTAATCCCTTACCCTATTAATATATGATAGACCAATTCGGTCTCAGTGGACGTTAATCATCATCATCACACACACACACACACACACACACTTATTCATTCTTTCATTATAATCACAACACTCCTCTAAGCAGGGTCTCAATTGGTTGGCACTGGAAAGTGGTCTAGAGTGTATTCAATCTCTCCTTAATCAAACTAAAGTAATCCTCACCTCCCACGTTCGATGATCTGCCAACAAACTAGCAGATGCCCTGGCCAGCGAAGGACTGAACCAACTCAGAACAATTGATCAACAATGGGATCAACAAAACTCCTCCCCACTTTGGAGAACCTTTCAAATTTTTTCCCTCAATGACTTGAGCCCCCCGATTCGAGTGCCATCTTGAACCAACTCTCGCAGCCAGTACAGTACGAGTCCCGAGAGGATCCACGTCATTCAACCCTGACTGCCTCATGATACTTGCTTACTTTATCTCGATGCTCAGCTCCATTCCAGGTATTAAATCCGTCGAGAGTTATGGGTTGGCATACATTCTCTCACCCTCCTTCAATTATTGCAGTCAAATCCCCTGTACCTCCTCCATGATTTTTGGCGATTCTGCTAGCACTCATTTCCCTCACTCTGAGCTTTGTATACACTTACTCCCTCGGTACGCCATGCAATTAGAATTCATTGAGGATTGTTGGCTCTAGTATAATGGGAGTTATTGGAAATCCTTTAGAAGGCATGTCCCCTCTCAATTTTCCTCATTTCTCCAATTGGCTTCGCAATCTCAGTAAGTTATGGTTTTCCTGTAGGCATTGGTTCCTCATCCTTCTGTTCTTTTCTTTCTTCTCTTTGCATCAATTCACCCCCATGGGTAGGCCTGATCCTAGAGTGTTACACACTATTTTGGTCACCTCAGTGATCAACTGACAACATGTGTTCATGTTACCTGAAAATATTAAAAGAGACTTTCTCCAGGAGAAAAGTGGTTTGTCTTCCCTCTTTCAAAAACCATAACAAGGAAGGTCGTCGCACCCTGCTATATGCACAGGGTGCGACGATGCCTAATCGTCGTACTCTACCCTAAAAATGGACTGCGATGTCGTCGCATGTTGCCTGTATATAGGGTGTGACGATGCTTAAAGAAAAGGAAAAGTGATGCAGGAGCATCTCAATCACATCAAAAGGAAGTGGATGTGGAATTGGAATCAACACCTCAACACTTTGAAAAAATTGAACCGACAATTAACTAGCTTGGAAGCGGTGCGAAGACTTTTTGGAATTCTCGTTAATTAATTTTGGTTGTGTAAAATAGGGCCACCGTTTGAAATTACGAAACCATTGTAAATCCTTTACACGACTGTAAATGTATTACAGGTGTGGGATATTAGCCCTGATTAGTCAATAGGTTGCATTAATTGAGTAGGTAACCGCTTGAACAGAATGTAATACTATTTAGATAGGAGGAAGAAGAGCAAAAAAGCTCTAGGTCCTTAGACAAGTTTTTCTTGTAATAGTGGTAAAGGATAAACGACTATAATTATGTGTTCTTCTAAAATGAATAGAACGGAGGAAATTGACCCAAATACACAGTGTTGATATTGTTATGGTTTGATAGTGTTGTTATGTTTTTGTGAATGGATGATGTTCATAGTGAATGAATGAATAATTGAATGAGTTTAATTTTTTCTCTTCTGTAAGATTATGCAAGGAGTGCATGCAGAGTGCAAAGAGTCTGTGTGAAGAAGTCTTTTTCGACTTAAAGATCATAAGAGATAGCGGGGAAATTCTGTATGCAGAGTGTGCATATTGAGTGCAAGGAGTGCGTATAGAAACAAACTTATCTTAAAGTTTGAAAGCTCAGAAGGTTGAGCGCAGAGTATGCTAGGAGGGCATCAGAAAATCTTTTGAAGAAGACACAGAGTTCAAGTGTGTGTTAGGGACAAGATTTAATTTCAATTTCTAGAAGCTCGGGATGAGTAGTGGTTTTAAGTCTCAAGAGGAAACACTTAGAAAATTTTCTAAGTTTTGAAGAGTTGAAGCATTCAGAGGTGGAGTGCAAAAAAATTGAAGTTCGAAGAAAGAACAAGTACGGAGGATCGAGCAGGATAAATCCTTCAGCAAAGAATTTTGAAGATTAGACAAGATCGAGGGTCAAGGTTCATTCAAGAGGAGCCGAAATCTTTCAAGCTATTAGATCTCGGAGAAGTAGCGTACTGGTTAGTTGCGAGGAATAATCGGAATTTTGCAAACTAGAAGATTTGGAAGAAGCAGAGTGAAATTCGTGAAATCCTGAAATCATGGGGACTATCCATTGAAAGGGGACACGTGGCAAGAGATCAACATTTCACTAACTCGCATAGTAGAAAGGTCAAAGGGTGGAGTTGTGAGAATTCGTGAAACGCGAAATCGTGACATAATCACAATCGTTGGCTGGAGAGCTAGTGCGGACCATTGATCTTATATGAATATTTCATAATTTCAGGTATCAGAGGATTGAAAGAATGAAGGTGAATCACATCAGGAATTCCTGATACGCAAAATCCCAACGCGCTCGGAAGGATTGGCCCCA
Organism: Picea glauca; assembly: GCA_000966675.3. Taxonomy (NCBI): domain Eukaryota; kingdom Viridiplantae; phylum Streptophyta; class Pinopsida; order Pinales; family Pinaceae; genus Picea; species Picea glauca. Next base: position 169,369 of record JZKD02S0730409.1, on the reverse strand, counting down.
GGTCATAGTGAAGGGTCATATGGATGGAGGATAAGGGAGGAGCTAACATGTGCTAGACCCTTGTCAAAATTTTGGGACTCGGAAGTTCGAAGGACGGAGAGTCGATTGACTCATATAGCCGATACGTGAAATTGCGACACGCCTTTTCGAATAAGCATGTGGTCACTTGGAAAAAGGCTTGCACTTAGTGCTTGTTCACGCAGGCGAAATTTTCATAGAGACATGTGGATTTTTTTCTTAGAGGTTCCAACAGGGAATCAAAGACTGTTTCGATTCAGTCTTGAGAAGATCCTAGACCGGGAGGTCGTGCAACCCTTGGAGAGGAGGGGGTCTGCACTAAGTGGTATCAGAGCCTAAAAAAGATTTGAAGTTGAACTCAGTGTGTTGGAAATAGTTGAAGCAATGTCGCTGAGGGTATGCACAAGACCACCTATAGAAAATCATGTTGTATGGAGAGAAGTGAGAGAACTTCATGCAAGGTTGGAAGTGATGGAAGCAATGCAAAGGAGAGCACATTTCATTGAAGATGCCAGTGATGTAGAAAGAGAAGAAATAGAAGTTGAAGAAGCTACAGTGGAAAATGAGGGTGAAGAACGCTTATTGGAAGTTGTTGTGAAGTTGGGAGCTAGAGAAAAGATGGATGTTCCCATGTATGAAGGTAATTTGGATGTCGAAGAACTATTGGACGCAGTCCAGGCAACAAGCTACTATGACTCCACACATTGGGCACAAGATCATCTGGGTGAAATGTGCATAGAACAACAAGGATAAAATGACTACCTTCCCGACGCAAACACGACCATGCCTACAAGCTAAGGGACAACATCCCCATCCCGACACAACGACCTAGATGAACAAAGACTAGAACCTAAAGGCGTGCGAACCAAATGCCTGAAGGCGTTCAACCCATGCGCCAAAAGAAACTTGCAATGCTCGACAACACTCACACATAATGCACTAACTCCGGCCAAGTTCTCTTCCGTCGCTATCCCATAGGGCATGGCATGATCCCCTCATCAGGAATCATGTTGTTCCAGGTGATATACGCGTCAATAACCTTGGTGCAAACATAATCTATATGGACCGAGGACTCTAGATAATCCGACACGCTAGGAGTCGAATACCGATGAGAAAACCACGCCCCTACCCCAACAACAGGTCGACGAGACGCCAAAGGATGACACCCAAGGAAGACACAAGACAAAGAACAACTTCGTCAAAAACCCAACCCTTTTATCAAGTCTAAACTGGTCAAACTTATGATCTAAATCAGCGTTAAATACATATCTAAATTAACCAGTCTAAAATAAAAATAGTTAGTGATTTACAAACCTAACTTAAAATGATATACAAATCAATTTAGAGAGTTGAATTTACCAAATTAAAAAACAACTATATATCGAATTAACTTAATCATATATCTAAATTAGCAAGTCTAAATAACTACTAGTCAATAATGTGCATGACAAAATAAACCTTAAGTACAATCTAAATTGCCAGTCTCATTGACAATTTAGACAACAATTTCAAATCAATCTACCATTAATACCATCTATTCTCAGAATTACTAATATAATAAAATAACATTCTCATTATCATGCATAATACTTATGATTAAGGTGCTAATTAATGAAATATCTTCCGAAAAGATATCTAGCCAAAATAAAAGTGTTAAGGTTGAAACGATTATCCATGACTAGACTGGAGGTCTGGGAACGCTATCATCTAGCCACTAAAAGGGGGCTGACACAATTAATGCTTCATTGTCCAAGTATGTATCAGCAGGTGAGTGTTATTACCATTAAACTCGAGAATTGCATAATCAAAATTAACATTTTACTGGCAAGTTAAAACGCGGGTACTGTACAGATGACAACGCACCCTACACAGGCCATTACAACATGAAAATGCACTCTTAGAGAGGGTAATCATGCAGACCCAGGGTAAGTCAGTAACAAGGTGCAAACCAAGGGCAATTTCCAGGTGCACAGGCCACTATAGTTGTCTTAAAAGAAAAAATCATCAGAGCGGTAATTACATTCAATGAAGTCCCTTCAAGTAAAATCGCAAAGAAAACGTTCAAGCTAGGAAACCCCTTCAAAAATCGTAGGGCAATAATGAATGCTAGGGCATTCCTAAGGAGGGTAATATTGCCAAGTGAGAAGTAAAACTCGCGAACTGGACAAGAAAAATTGTTGTACAATACACACTAGAATGGAATTATATATTTGTTGTCATTAAAAATAAGCAAATCGTTGTACAACACACACCAAAATGGATTTATATTCGTCGTCATTAATAAATAAGAAAAAAAGTAGTACAATGCACACCAGAATGGAATATATTCACCATCATTAGTAAATAAGAAAAATCATTGTACAATGCACACTAGAATGGATTTATATTCGTCATCATTAATAAATAAGCAAAAATGAAGTACAATGCACACCAGAATGGAATATATTCATTGTCATTAGTAAATAAGAAAAATTGTTGTACAATGCACACCAGAATGGATTTATATTCACTGGCATTAATAAATAAGAAAACTCAGGAAGCACCAACATAGTCCAGGCATAAGTAAGGTGCAACAATTAAGTGATTCTTACTCCTCAGTGAAAAACATTCAGCAGTATGGAAACTAGTTAAAACTGAGCGATGACTATCATAGGAAATACAGGAATGAAAAACGATTATCTGTAAAGGAATGAAAAACAATTATTTGTTAAGAAATGTAAAAACGATTATCTATAAGGAAATGAAAAACAATTATCTATTAAGAAATGAAAAATGATTATCTACAACTCAATAATGCGCAGGCAGACCATTCAATCATAAAGCAAAAACGTTTCGGTAATGATTCAATAACATAGAGATAAAAGCATAACCTATGCACATCTCGATGATACTCAAACAGAGAATAATATCAGTAAAAATGCCAGACAAATGATTTACAATTCATTGTCCCAATTTTCAATGACGAGTTCCTTGCAGTCAATAGGTAGAGAAGTCGTGGTTCTAAAGCTAAGTGGTTATTAAGATCACAGTCTCACAATGTAACGTTTACAGTCAAAAAATGGCAATCTCCATAGTAACAAGGGTAAATTGCAGTCATAACCAGTGGCCAACAACGTAGTCTTAAAATGCATGGTTTCAGTCTTGATAATGGAAAATCGCCAGAGTAACAAAGGGGGAAAATGCAGACAATAAAAAGATAAAATTTCACCATCAATCAATAAATTTTCGGGTCAATTATCCGCATAAAGGCGCAAGACAACACCCTACCTGGAACAACCACAAGGCTAGACAGTTGGGTAGAAACATCCGTTGCTCATCATCCATGCACAGAAAAGCAGGGCGTTCAGATCCATAGGTCTATTAACATCGAAGTGACGACCGTAGATCAGGCTCTTGGCCGACTGCATAGGCGTGGAATGATGTGCTAGGGACAAAGGAAAAAATAAACCTCAATCATCACAATCAATAAACCATAGGATGGTCAAGACAGGCAGGGATCGAAGGCCATGGGAATCAATCAACATCAAGCTAAAGGCTATGGGGGAAATTTCACTCATCAACTAGAATGCTAAGACAATCATTTTCTTTACCCAAACAAAATACAGAACCAAAAGTGTAACTATACTAAGAAGCTATCATGTAAATTAAAGGAAGCGTACCATAGCCCAAGTTTCCCGCTCTGAGTTGTTGTCCTGCGCGCTCCGTGCAACTCCCGCTTGTTGACCGATGAGACTTCACCAGACCTCCCAACCAACACTAGGGGTACTCTTCTTCCCCCTTAACCACCCGAGTCACAAAGGGGCTGCGCACACTAACCAGAGAATCAAATAGCTCCTAGCTCGCCTCACAAGGCCAAGCTACCACTCCTCACCAAGCTGGGTATCCCAACTCCCACAAGCTAAGTCAATCAAGTATAAATTTCTGCAACGTAACGTTACACATAATAGAAGAGATGCATCATCCTTCTCCTCCCTCCATTATATAGAGTTTTGAAGTCCCTTACTTTCCCAAAATCCCATTTAATTTAATGTTTAATAATTCATTTCATAAAAATCCTCTCCGTACATGTGTCACCCATCCCCTTCATTCCTTCATAATTTAATTTCATTAATTAATTAATTACCCCTATTTCCCTCACCCACCTAAAATCATTCCTAGAATCGCTCCTAGGTGTCCCCATATTCCCTTACAAGTTTTAATGACTTTCCCCCTTATTAATTTACCGGTTGAGTTTAATTTAGAAAGTTCTTAAATGCTAGATACCTTACTAAGTTAGACTTTCTTCTTTTTCCTTAAGTTTCCCCTTTCTTTTTATGTTTCCCACTTTTTCCTAGTTTTCTAATTATTTTGATTTCCCTCTTTCCCTTTTTGTTTAAAACTCAATTTGGCAGGTGTAGAAAATTAACTTTTTTCCCATTTCCCTTTTTAATTAATAAATTTTAATTAGTATAAGTGACAAAACAATTATTTTCCCCCTTTTTTAAATTTTATCCCCCAAAAGATTTTTATAAATTAAAAGAATTACTCACCCCCTTCTCGACACATGATTAATGATAATTATCATATATATATAAACATGCTTTCTTTTACCACAAGTTTCACCTAGACCTAGATTTTAATTTTCGAGCAACAATTTATTAGGGAAATTGTTTTAAATTTTTCTTATCATGTTATTCATCCTAAGGCCATCTAGGTTTATTCATTTATTAATTAACAATGTGGTGTGCCCTTCAGGACGCACTACATGCTCCAAGGGTGCCACTCCCCTCCTTCCATTTTTCTTGTGTGGCGTGCCCTTTAGGACGCACCACGTACTCCAAGGGTGCCACTGGCCTCTTGACTGACTTGGTAGACATCAAAAACCCCTAGAGTCAATACTCCTCCAGGTGATCTTGTGGGAGACTAAGGGCCTTTAAGGAATAAGGCCCCTACCTTATTTTGCACCCCTTAGAATCATCATGAGCGAGTGTCACAATCTGCCCTCACGGCATCGTGGGTCCTCTCGAACTAGGTAATCGTTAACCTATAGTTCGAGCCACGGCGGGAGTGCTAGTAAGATGTGGTAGGGATGTTGTCCACACCTCTCCCTCAACATCTCTGGTAGTTATGCGTTACCCCTCTACTCCACATGTGAGTCTGGTCAGCAAGCTATCGTCAGCCTGCATCATCAACGAATCATGTCAAAAATATATCCATAATCACATCATCTAATCAGATGCACTAATACCACATATAAAACAATCAAACCCCAATAGTTCACTCCCCAACTCGATCCGGAGTCCAAGGGGTTCCATCAATGCCTTTGCATCCTCGAGGTCCACAATCCTACACACTCAGTAAAACCGAGTCAATAGCACATGTCTATGTCAATGCAGCAAAACAACATGTCATCTACCCATAACGCCTCATAATCAAAATCAAATGCTTAATAGTATAATAATCTGGATCACTTGTGAGCGAGTGTCCTCAAAGAATAAGTTCACTCGGTGTGCGCAAGAGAGGGATGTTATATACACCTCCTCTTGGTCTAAACTTCGTCCTGAAGTTTCATAGTATAACTGTCGAAATAGTGTGTATCACAGTATCATAAGCCTATCTACCAAACATAAATGGAAACTGCTAGCGCATATCATATGTGTCCTCCTAGGTCATCGAGTGCGAACTATAGTTGTCCCACTGGACCTTGACTTGATCTACTGTTCAACGTCATAGTTGGCAACCTCGATGATCCAGGATGCAGATCAGCTCATCCGTGAGCGCCCCCTCGTTCGATACCTGCAAGGAAATCATGTCAATAACATGTGTAGGATCACTAATATAATGTCTCAAAATAGATACGTGAAAAACATCGTGCATACGCCTCAAAGAATCAGGCAAGGCTAGTCGATAGGCCATGGGCCCCTTCCTCTCCACAATCTCGAAAGGTCCCACAAACCTAGGAGAGATTTTAGCTCCCTTTCCAAACTTGATCGAACTCTTATGCGGTTTTACCCACAAGAAAACTCGATCGCCAACCTCGTAACTACGGTCGACACGGTGCACATCAGCATAACTCTTTTGTTGATCCTAGGCTTCTTTAATCCTTTGTCTTATTGTTTGCATTTTCTCTTCCATTTCTTGGATCGCTTCTGGTCCCACTAGGAACCTATCCTCAAGCCGATCCCAACTCAAAGGCGTCCAGCATGGTCACCTGTAAAGAAACTCAAAAGGCGCCATCTTAATGGTGCTTTGGTAACTATTGTTATAAGCGAACTCTACTAATGGCAAGAATTATTCCCAACATTTTTGTTGGTCCATCACATACATGCGCAACAAGTCCTCCAAGGTCTGGTTCATTCGTTCAGTCTGCCCGTCAGTCTCCGGGTGATACGTAGTATTGAAGTTAAGTTGGGTTCCCAAGGCCTCTTGGAAACTCATCCAGTGAGCATCGATCCTCGATCAGATATAATCCTCTTAGGCACGCCATGCAGCCTCACAATCTAACTAATGAAAACCCTAGCTATGTCAGGTGCCTGATACGTCGTACTCACAGGAATAAAGTGAGAACGCTTCATTAGAGTTTCTACTGGTATGAAAATCGAGTCATGTCTCCTTGCCATCAATGGAAATCCAACAATAAAATCCATCGAAATAACCTCCCATTTTGATTCTGGAATAGCGTGTGGATGTAGTAATCCTACTGGATGTCTATGTTCAGCCTTTACCTACTGACATTCTAGACATCTGTCCACATAGTTGACTATGTCTGCCTTCATTCCTTTCCATAAGAATAAGGATTTAAGGTCCGCCCTCATCTTCATGACTCTGGGGTGAGCCATGTATACTACTCTATGAGACTCGCTTAGGATCAAGCACCTCAACTCGTCATTCGGTGGTACATAAATCTGATTTTTAAACCTCAATAATCCATTCTCGTCAAATGTAAATCCTTCAAATATTGGTACCATCATTGTATTTTGTCCGATAAAACCCTCGACCTCTTTGTACCAGTCATCGTCACACTGTAAACTTAGAATCTTTTCATGTAGATTCATCTAAAGAGGCAACACCGAAAAGATGCATGGTCTCCAACTCAATGCATATGCCACTTGGTTCATTGTTCCTTTTATGTAAGTAATCTCGAAGTCGTACTCGCTAAGTAATTCTGACCAACGTCGTCATCACGTGTTCAGGTCACTTTTCATAAAGATGTTTTGTAGTCCACAATGGTTCGTCTTTAGTTCAAAATTTCTTCCAACAAGGTAGTGTCTCCAAACCTTCAAGGCATATACGCTGGCTAACAACTCCAAATCGTCCATCGCGTAGTTCTCCTCATGCCTTCTCAGTTTCTTCGAGATGTAAGCAATCACTCGTCCATCCTGCATCAAGACTCCGCCAAAGCTTCCTTGGATGCATCAATGCATACCAAGAACTCTGCATCCATGTCAAGGACCTTTAGTATCGGTGTTGTTGTCAACAACTCTTTGAGCCTCCCAAATTCTTCCATGCATTTCTCGGTCCAAACAAACTTCTTGTTCTTCTTCTGCAACTTCATGATCGGATTTTCTATCTTCGAAAATCCCTCTATGAACCATCGATAGTATCCTGCTAAACCCATGAAGCTACGCACTTCCAGGACATTCGTTGGCCAGGCCATTCCATAATAGATTCGAACTTTGCTGGATCCACGGCGATACCTTCGTTGGAGATGACATGCCCTGAGTGGTGAATTTTTTATTGATAAAATGAGCATATGGACAACTTCCCATACAATTTGTGCTCTCGCAGACACTGTAGTACCAAGTGCAAGTGCTCATCATGCTCCTCCGTTGTCCGAGAGTAAATCAAAATATCGTCAATGAATAGTTGGACAAACTTATTCAAGTACTCGCGGAACACCCCGTTCATCAAACTCATAAATACCCCAGGGGCGTTTGTCAGTCCAAACGGTATAATAGTAAACTCGTAGTGTCCAATCCTTGTCTTAAAGGAGGTCTTAGGGACATCATCCTCCTTGATCCGTAACTAGTGATACCCTGATCACAAATCGATCTTTGAGAACATTGTCGCACCCTTCATCTGATCAAACAGATCATCTATCCTCAGCAACGGATATTGATTCTTGATCGTTGCCTTGTTCAATTGACGGTAATCAATGCAAATCCTCCATGACCCATCCTTCTTTTGTATGAAAATAATAAGCGCACCCCACAGTGACACACTTGGATGTATCAGTCCTAAGTCCAGCAATTCTTTCAGTTGCATTCTCAACTCCTGTAACTCCGGGGTCGACATCCGATAAGGCGTTCTTGCTATCGGTTCAGTCCCTAGTTTTAGGTCTATGGTAAACTCCAAATCCCTCTTCGGAGGCATGCCAGGTAAATCCTCCGAAAATACGTCTGCAAACTCTCTCACCACAGGAGGTTGTTCTAGACCTTCTGCTACTCACTTCTCGTTTAACGCAAGGATCGCATAAATCTTACACCCCTTGCACATGCTCTTCCATAGCTACAAGGAAGAGATGAACCTCGGAGGAACTCCCTGGTTCTGACCTACAATGACGTGTCTTTGTCCCTCATCACCGACTAAGTTCAATCATTTTGTCTTACAGTTGAGTATCGCCTCATGCGATTCGAACCAGTCCATACCAATCATGACATCATAATATCCTAAGATTGTGATGTACAGGTTGGCCCTGGTGACAAACTCTCCCAGATTGAGGGTGCAGCCCGTAACCTTTCCTCCAACCTTCTGTTTGGATCCAAAAACCATCTCTACAAAGCTAAACTCATCCTGTTTGACTATCTTTACCTTAATCCTTTTTAGCGCTACACCAGAAATGAAACTCTCGGTAGCACAAGTATTTATCAAAATACTAAGGGCCTAGTCAGCAATGGTACCTGATGTCTCGAGCACAGTCGACTGGTGCTTTGTCTAGCGGTTATTCACCGCTGCATGAATCCGATGGGCCTTGACCAAATATCCCACGGTAGTGGGTCCAACTGATCCAGGTGCTCTAGTCTTCTTCACTGGGCAGTTGCATTGGTAGTGTGGCTCGCCACACATCCAACACCCCTTCTTCGATCAATTACTCCTGGTACCCGAAGTAGAAGATGATGGCCCACCAGCATGGAAACCTAATCTATTCTACTGAACATGCCTAAACTGTTGCTGCTACATTCGATGTTGCTTCTAATGTTGTGGTCCCCGATATGGTGTCTGTTGCTAAGACACTGGTCACTGAGGTGTAGTGAAAGTTGATCCCCTCTGGAAGCCACGATATCATGGCATATGTCTGGCTGGTGTCTGATGTTGTTGCACACCATATGAAACCTATCCTGTTGGTCTCACTGGAGTCCTGCTCTGAACCCCGCTAATAATCTCCTCCTCTGCTATGAGGGCCTTCTGGATGGCATCATGCAAGGTCTAAGGCATCAAAATCCTAACCTTTGCACTTATGATGCCATTAAGGCTGAACATAAACTTATTGACCTTAAGTTTCTCAGTATTATGATGTGAAGCATACTAGAGCATCTCCATGAAATGTTCCTCGTACTCGAGCACCATACGGCTACCCTGTCGTAAGGTGTTGAAATCGTTGAGTTGATACTCAATGAATTCCTCTGATAAGTACCTCTCTCGAAACCGTTCCTCAAATAGTTCCCATGACACGTCTTCGATGGCCATGTTCAACTATGGTAGGAGCATCTTCCACCATAGAAGAGCGCTCCCCTTAATTTGAAAGACCTCCATGCGGACCTTCTTGTTGGAGGTGTAGTCGCAAAGTGCAAAGCACATCACCATATTCTCCAACCATGCCTCGACAGATGCGTCGTCCGGGGCACCAAAGAACTCAGGAAATTTGACTTTCTCGAGTTCACGGTGATTGCTACCAGTACCAACTGGAGTGTGCAGTGGAGCCTCAGGGGGTGTCGATTCCCTGGCCTCATCTCTGTCCAAACGATTAATCAGTGCCTCAGACATCTGCTGAAAAGACCTCATCATTCCAGCTACATCACCCACTGCTATCTGCTCATGATGAATCCTGATTCGGATTCAAAACATCGATGACAAAAATGACACCAACTGTGGATTATCCGGCAATTAATCTCGAAACTACTCACCACAGAAATCTGAAAACAACAACCTATTTGTCTCCCTGGGGGTTAGCCCCCTCAGGCGTGGATGCTACTAGAAGTGTCACGCCTCCTCCTCTATCACCCTATCATTTGCCTCTGCAACGTCCTCTAACCATGATCACCTACACGAATACAAGTTAACTCAATTAGCAACATTATAATCAAAATCATATCAACGAAAGTCGTAGTGATCCCAAGTCACGGGTTGAACCCGCTATGATACCACATGTAACGACCCCTCTTCATTACAACTACAAGAAAATCAGAAGTGAATTTATTTTTTTTTGTTAAAAGGAAGGTTGGCTATGACAACAATAGTTAACCACACAACTAACAACGGACGCAAGCACGCAGTCCATGCAACAGGCTACTATGAATCCACACACTGGCACAAGAGCGTCTGGGCGAAATGTGCGTAGAACAACAAGGAAAAAATGACTACCCACCTAACGCAAACATGGCCATGCCTACAAGCTAAGGGACAACATCCCCATACCGACACAACGGCCTAGACGAACAAAGAGTAGAACCTCAAGATGCACGAACCAAATGCCTGAAGGCGTTCAACCCATGTGCCAAAAGCAACTTGCAACACTCGACAACACTCACACAGAACGCACCAACTCCGGCCAAGTTCTCATTCGCCGCTATCCCATAGGGAGTACCATGATCCCCTCATCAAGAATCATGTCATTCCCAGGTGATAGATGTGTCAGTAACCTTGGCGCAAACATAATCTATCTGGACCGAGGACTCTAGAGAATGTGACACAGTAGGAGCCGAATATCGATAAGAAAACCATGCCCATACCCCAACAATAGGTCGACGAGATGCCAGAAGACAAAACCCAAGGAAGACACAAGCCAAAGCATGACCTCATCAACAAAACAACCCTTTTATCAAGTCTAAACTGGTCAAACTTACGATCTAAATCAGCATTAAATACATATCTAAATTAACCAGTCTAAAATACAAATAGTCAATGATTTACAAACCTAACTTAACATGATATACAAATCAATTTAGAGAGTCGAATTTACCAAATTAAACAACAACTATATATCGAATTAACTTAATCATATATCTAAATTAGCAAGTCTAAATAACTACTAGTCAATAATGTGCATGAAAAAATAAACCTTAAATGCAATCTAAATCACTAGTCTCAATGACAAATTAGACAACAATTTCAAATCAATCTACCATTAATACCATCTATTCTTATAATTACAAATATAATAAAAGAACATTCTCATTATCATGCATAATGCTTATGATTAAGGTGCTAATTAATAGAATATATTCTGAAAAGCTATCTAGCCAAAATAAAAGTGTTAAGGTTGAAACGATTGTCCATGACTAAACGAGAGGTCTGGGAATGCTATCATATAGCCACTAAAAGGGGGTTGTCACAATTAATGTTTCATTGTCCAAGGATGTATCAGCAAGTGAGTGTTATTACCATTAAAATCAGGAATTACATAATCAAAATTAACGTTTTACTGTCAAGTTAAAACGCAGGTACTGTACAGATGACAGCGCACCCTACGCAGGCCATCAAAACATGAAAACACACTCTTAGAGAGGGTAATCACACAGACCCAGGGTAAGTTAGTAACGAGGTGTAGACCAAGGGCAATTGTCAGGTGCACAGGCCACTAGAGTTGTCTTAAAAGCAAAAATCATCGGAGCAGTAATTACATGCAATGAAGCACCTTCAAGTAAAAATGCAAAGCAAAAGTTCAGGCTAGGAAACCCCTTCAAAAATCGCAGGGCAATAATGAATGCCAGCACATTCCTAAGGAGGGTAATCTCACCAGGTGAGAAGTAAAACTCGCGGACTGGACAAGGGAAAATTGTTGTACAGTACACACCATAATGGAATTATATATTTGTTGTCATTAAAAATAAGCAAATTGTTGTACAACACACACCGGAATGGATTTATATTCGTCGTCATTAATAAATAAGCAAAAATGCAGTACAATGCACACCAGAATGGAATATATTCACCGTCATTAGTAAATACGCAAAATCTTTGTACAATGCACACCAGAATGGATTTATATTCGTCGTCATTAATAAATAAGCAAAAACGCAGTACAATGCACACTAGAATGGAATATATTCACCATCATTACTAGATAAGAAAAATCGTTGTACAATGCACACCATAATGGATTTATATTTGTCGTCATTAATAAATAAGAAAACTTCAAAAGCGCCAACAGAGTCCAGGCATAAGTAAGGCGCAACCATTAAGCGATTCTTACTCCACAGTGAAAAACATTCAGCAATATGGAAACTAGTTAAAACTAAGTGATTACTATCATAGGAAATACAGAAATGAAAAACAATTATCTATAAAGGAATGAAAAACGATTATCTGTTAAGAAATGTAAAAACAATTATCTATAAGGAAATGAAAAACAATTATCTATTAAGAAATGAAAAACGATTATCTACAGCTCAATAATGCGTAGGTAGACCATTCAATCATATAGGAAAAACGTTTCGGTAACGATTCAATAGCATAGAGATAAAAATGTAACCTACCCACAGTGCAATGATATGCAAACAGAGAATAACATCAATAAAAATGTCAGGCGAATGATTTACAATTCATTGTCCCAATTTTTAATGTCGAGTTCCTTGCAGTCAACATGTAGAGAAGTCGCGGTTCTAAATCTAAGAGGTTATTAAGATCATAGTCTCACAATGCAACGTTTACAGTAAAAAAATGGCAATCGCCAGAATAACAAGGGTAAATCACAGTCACAACCCGTGGCCAACAATGAAGTCTTAAAATGCATGTTTTCAGTCTTGATAATGGAAAATCACCAGAGTAACAAAGGGGAAAAATGGAGACAAGAAAAAGATAAAATTTCACCATCAATCAATAAATTGTTGGGTCAATTATCCACATCAAGGCGCAAGACAACACCCTACCTGGAACAACCATAGGGCTAGACGACTGGGTAGAAACATCCATCGTTTATCATCCATGCACAGAAAAGCAGGGCGTTCAGATCCATATGTCTATTAACACCGAAGTGACGACCATAGATCAGGCTCCTCACTAACTGCTCAAGCGTGGACTGATGAACTAGGGACGAAGGCAAAAATAAACCACAATCATCACAATCAATAAACCATAGGATGGTCAAGACAGGCAAGGATCGAAGGCCATGGGAATCAATCAACATCGAACTAAAGGCTATGGGGGAAATTTCAGTCATCAACTAGAATGCTAAGACAATCATTTTCTTTACCCAAACAAAATACAAAATCAAAAGCGTAAGTATACTAAGAATCTATCATTCAAATTAAAGGAAGTGTAATGTAGCCCAAGTCGCCCGCTCTGAGTTGTTTTCCTACGTGCTATGTGCAACTCCCGCTTGCCAACCGATGAGACTTCACCGATACCTCCCAGCCAATGCTAGGGGTGCTCTTCTTCCCCCTTAGCCCCTCAAGCCGCAAAGGGGCCATGCACACTAACCAGAGAATCAACTAGCTCCTAGTTCACCTCGCAAGGCCGAGCTACCACGCCTCACCGAGCTGGGTATCCGAACTCCCACAAGCTAAGTTATTCAAGTATAAATTTATGTAGCGTAACGTTACGCATAACAAAAGAGATGCATCATCCTTCTCCTCCCTCCATTATATAGAATTTCCAAGTCCCTTACTTTCCCAAAATTCCATTTAATTTAATGTTTAATCATTTAAATCATAAAAATTCTCCCCGTACATGTGTCACCCATCCCCTTCATTCCTCCATAAATTAATTTCATTAATTAATTAATTACCCCTATTTCCCTCACCCACCTAAAATCATTCCTAGAATCGCTCCTAGGTGTCCCCATATTCCCTTACAAGTTTTAATGACTTTCCCCATTATTAATTTACTAGTTGAGTTTACTTTAGAAAGTTCTTAAATGCTAGATATCTTACTAACTTAGACTTTCTTCTTTTTCCTTATGTTTCCCCTTTCTTTTTATGTTTCCCGCTTTTTCTTAGTTTCCTAATTATTTTGATTTCCCTCTTTCCCTTTTTATTTAAAACTCAATTTGGCAGGTGTAGAAAATTAACTTTTTCCTTTTCCCTTTTTAATTAATAAATTTTAATTAGTATAAGAGACAAAACAGTTATTTCCCCCCTTTTTTTAAATTTTATCCCCCAAAAGATTTTTATAAATTAAAAGAATTACTCACCCCCTTCTCGACACATGATTAATGATGATTAGCATTTTTATTTTATTTTTTTTACAAACATACTTTCTTTTACCGCAAGTTTCACCTAGACCTAGATTTTAATTTTCGAGGTTGGGCAACAATTTATTAAGGAAATTGTTTTAAATTTATCTTATCACGTTATTCATCCTAAGGCCATCTCATTTATTAATTAACAATGTGACGTGCCCTTCAAGATGCACTACGTGCCCCAAGGGTGTCACTCGCCTCCTTCCATTTTTCTTGCACGATGTGCCCTTCAGGATGCACCACGTGCTCCAAGGGTGCCACTCACATCTTTCCATTTTTCTTGCACAACGTGCTCTTCAGGACACACCACGTGCTCCAAGGGTGCCACTAGCCTCTTGACTGACTTGGTAGACATCAAAAACCTCTGGAGTCAATACTCCGCTAGGTAATCTTGTGGGAGACTAAGGGCCTCTAAGGAATAAGGCCCCTGCCTTATTGTGCACCCCTTAGAATCATCATGAGAGACTGTCGCAATCTGCCTCACAACATCGTGGGTCCTCTCGAACTAGGTAATCGTTAACCTACAATTCGAGCCACGGTGGGAGTGCTAGTAGGTTGTGGTAGGGAGGTCGTCCACACCTCTCCCTCAACATCTCTAGTAGTCATGTGTGACCCCTCTACTCCACATGTGAGTCTGGTCGGAAATCTATCGTCAGCCTGCATCATCAACGAATCATGTCAAAAATATATCCATAATCACATCATCTAATCGGATGCACTAATATCACATATAAAACAATCAAACCCCAATAGTTCACTCCCCGAATTGATACAGAGTCCAAGGGGTTCCATCGATGCCTCTGCATCCTCGAGGTCCACAATCCTGCACACTCAGTAAAACCGAGTCAATAGCACCTGTCTATGTCAATGCATCAAAACAACATGTCATCTACCCATAATGCCTCATAATCAAAATCAAATGCTTAATAGTATAATAATCTGGATCACTTGCGAGAAAGTGTCCTCAAAGAATAAGTTCGCTCAGTGTGCACAAGAGCGGTATGTTACAATGAGCCCTTGGTCACACCGACGACTGGTTTGAAGGGAGTGCCTCCCATTCACAGAGCTTAAGTTCTAAAACAAAGAAAGGTACCCTTCGAGGGATCAACGAAACTAAAACTTTCCAGCAAAGTCTGCCCCGACTCTTACCTTGCGAGACCAATCCTTGGGAAAATTTCCTGAAGGAATTTTCGACCAGTACCAAAATCATAACTTATTCTCAACTTCATATGAAAACCCATGTCTAATAATTCTCTTATTGCTAAGCAAAGGAAAACAAAAACCATGCAATTACAGGGGCTCCCAGAAAACCAGTAAGCATTTCTAATGGTTAATCAAACAATGTAAATTATAATCATAAACATAGACATTCAGTCGTCACTTCCATTCTAGTACAAAGAGTATAAAAATACTTATCAGGAAATCAAAATCGTGAAGCAACTGCTAAGAGGGGTTCTCGTTTTCACCCAACCGTAGGCACAACCACTCCTGAACAGATTTACCGTTGGCCACCCTCTAGCTAGACCAGGATGCTCTGAGAAAGACTCTTCTTTCTTGTTCAGCGACGGTTAGGGACAGAGGTTACTCTCCTCCTTCCATAGGAACTTGGCAAAATAGTTTTCTCTCTAACAGGCAAGGGGGTCTACAACGTGTACTTCCACATTTACTTGTCTTCTCTGCAGCCCCATTTATCAACTTGGACTGAAAATGCTGCCAACAATTTCTTGCATCCATAATGAGCTTGTTTTTAGTTCTCTTATGAACCAGAGAGTTGTATGCGCTCTTCTCTCTCTCTCTCTCTCTCTCTCTCTCTCTCTCTCTCTCTCTCTCTAATCCCCTCTGCCCACGAGTTCCTTTATTTTCTTTCCTTCCTCAACAAGATTGCGTGGGTCTGAATCCCCAGCTCGTGGTCAGGTCAAGAAGTCTTTCAGATGGGTACTCTGCCCATCTCCTCATTAACTCTTGAGGAGGACTTCCAATCTACCAACCTGACTGCTAACTTATTTATGGGTCTAAGAAATTTAAATCCAGTAAGGTACTAGTTTGGTGGGGGTCATCTCAACCATTTCTGGTTCCCTTCACCATCCCTCTCATAGGATCATGATCTACCTTGGAAAACCCCCCCTCGGCAGTTATGCGACACTATCCATTTTATTTAATAACAAAAAATACATACATTATCTTTTATAACAAAAAAGTTCATCAATTCCAACACACACACACATATTCAGCTTGCGTATAGTCTCTTGGAAAGTTATAGTTATATTTACAAGTTGGGGGAAATAGGGATATTACACCTAATAAATTAGATGTTCAAGATTTATATTACTCAGCCCAGATTTATTGAGTTTGATCTTCTAGAGATTGACACCGTAGAGAATTGAACCTGAGACTTCTGCATTTGTCATAAAACACGGCAGAGAACTTGAGCAAACATGGACCTGCCCTCTACACATTCTGTGGAGTGGCACACAACTGATCGGGACCTGGTATTAGCAATGAGACCTACCCTCTATACGAGTAACTTTGATAGCTGTTGATGATTTTGACAATTTATTTATGACACCTCGATATTCCAAACTAACAATATTACATCTTTATAAATAAATTTACTTATTTATAAAAAAGTTAAAGACAATGTTACATTTTTATAAATAAATTTAATTTACTTATTTATAAATAAATATTTCATCTTTATAAATAAATTTAATTTACCTATTTATAAAAAATTAAAGACAATATTATAGTTTTATAAATAAATTTAATTTACCTATTTATAAAAAAATTGAACATTTTTATAAATAAATTTAATTTACCCATTTATAAAAAATGACAACAAAATATATTTATTTCAAAATTAACTTATCACCAAATATCTAACAATTTTTTATATTATATTTTAAATATTTTATTTAAATGAACTTTTATTTTATGAAAATCGGATGGAACTTGCACTAACACCTCACCAAAAGTTGTTTGTGGTTGTTTGAGTAATGGTGGGATGTTAGTCCGAAACCACGTTTTTTTTCCTAATATTTTGTAATGTTAGTATAACCACTCCATATTTGTGGAGGTATCACCATTCTGCGATAGCTTTGTAGGACTCTATACAAAAACCGTTTACACCTTTTTTAAAAATGGCTACATTCCTATCCGATTTTACGACATTGTTGTAGATTTCTATTGGTACATCGTTTTTATTTATCGAGACCGTGCCATTTTGTTGGATTCGATAAAGCATTCCAAAATTTGGGTCCAATTATTAATTTGTTTTATTATGTAATAAAATTGAGATTTGTATTTGATAAATTAATAATTACAATATTATAATATTTAAAGTTTATTTTATTAAATAAGAAAAAAATTAATAATAATATAGAAAGAGAAACCAAATATATATAATGAATTTTGCATTATTATTTATATTATTCTATAATAAAAATAATACAAAATCATTTCAAATTAAATGTTAATATTTATTTTATAACTAACTTCTAAATAAAATTTCAAAAAAATATTAATATATTTAATTATTTAGAAACACAAAACAATAATAATAAACAACATGCATCTATTCTTTTTTTTAAAAAAAAAAAAAAAAAAAAAAATTCTTTCACATAGAAATAATTTATCAATAATCAACAGAAACTAAAATTTATAATTTATCAACAATCACAAACTTCATCAAAAAAATATGTATGATTGATTTCTCTTCCCTCCTCATTCTTCACTTTTCATTAAAAGAAATCTCTCATTTATACCTTCAAACCCAACCTTACTTTTCATAATCAAATTCACATTAAAATTTTATAATATTGACTTCTATTTTACATAATGTATATATATAATAATATTTATTTAATAAATAACAAAAAATTTGATTAATCAAATAATGGAAAAGTGATATTCTTGTGAAACATGAATACAACTTTAAAAAATATTGTATATATTCTATTACAATTTATTTATTTATTTATTTTTTAAATAGCAAACAAAATATGTATTTCATTATAAAAGGGGGTTCATACATAGTCCAAAACTTTTTATAATTAGAGATAATTCTATTATAACTAATCGACTTTGATTGATTTTAGATTAGTATTCCATATACTGGACATGTGCTCTATTTATAAAATGACCCAAAAGCTTTGTTGTTCTAAAATACATAGACATCATTGAGTAGCATTAATCATGAATTTTAATGAAGGGAGCCAATTTATTTTCCTCCCATACCTCTAGGTGTACTTCCACTACATGTCATTAATGTGATAATGAGCTGTGGTATGGGGAGGGTTGAATAAATACATTTTTTAACATTGTTTTTTGACTAAGGTTTGTGGCCTTCTTGGCCTAATAGTAGGTTTGATTATTAAACTCAAACTTTATGTGAAAAAATGAGATCTTTTCAAACCATGAGGTGAGTCTAATAAAGCGATCTTACTGAGTTATTTATTATCCTTCATCATTGAGTCTCTACAAACTAAATTTTTCCTTAGCCCTTCTTCTTTAAACCTATCCAAAGTGAATATACCTTAACTAAATTGTTGATTAGATTTCCTAGCTCACACATAGAAGACTCGTGTATAGAATCCCTCTCACTTGCCACCTCTCTATTACAAACTCTTTATTGAAAAACACATTCAATACAAATTATATTTAAAGAACAAGGAACAAAATTAAATCCTAATTTATGCGTCATACTATATATTTTTTTAATCTATAAAGATTAAGTGTGAAGAAATCTCATAATCACAAATCTGTTTAAAACAAAACATAAATCACTTGTTGCTCTGATAGATTTAATGATCTTTTAATCACAAAGATGGTTTATATGGACAAGATGGAATATTTTTCGTCGTCACAAAAAATTAAGGGTGAAGATTTTATGGATTATCTTTTGACATGTCAAAATTGTTGGGCTAGAAGCCCACCGAGATCTAACACACAGCAGAAACAGACAGATGCACAACAGATTCAATCACACAGTAGACAAAATATTTACGTGGTAAAACCCTCTAACTCCAGAGGGAAACATCCACGAGACAATGACAAAGTCTTTTTATTATCAAGAACCAGGAGATTACATCCAGCATTAGGCAGTCAGGCAGCTCGAGAGAGGGCTCGAAGCTCCTACTCTCAAATGCCTCTAAGACATTCACATTTATACAACTCCTCCTTCAGTTACATAAAACTGAATACATTGAATGTTGCCCCTATTCTTGCTAATTAGTTTTAACTAAAACCCAAGAATACTATCTTGTTGAAAACAACCGTGAATTGGTTGTCACATTCCAACAATCTCCACCTTGACAAAAATTAAATTGATGTCATGCCATTGTCCATTCATCACCTTCTTGCAAGCTGAAGATAGATGATATCGGTGCTTTCATAACCGAAGCACCCATTTCACTGCTCCACTTGGATTTTTCATGTGGCCACTGACAACACCAACTGCACGTGAAATATCTTATCCTTTCATCGCAATCATTAATCTTTCTACTAGCACACTATACACGAGACATATAATCCTTTTCTTCTTCATCACTTGGACACAAACCTGAAGAAAACCTATAATGGAAAGCCAAAAAATATTTTTACCAGTTTCACATCATTCATACCAAATTTCCTGAGTATCATACCATGTACTCTCGTTGTGATAACCCAAAACTTACCATCAATCCCGTCTCTGTGTATTTCTATGCTTAAGATTGTTTTAATGCTCCCAGATCCTTCATCTCTAATGTTCAAGTTAACTGAGCCAACCTGCTAATCTTAGCCATGCTACTCCTTGCTATAAGCATATTATCAACAATCTAAACACCAAGATAGTGAGTACCATAAACACAATGGTTACAGTCACTTCTTGTAAAACTTGGCTCACCATGAAGGATTCAACATCTTGTACAAACTTGTATGTTCGAGTTTCAGGCCATACAATAATTACTTGAGCTTTGCAAACAATTGTCATGTCGCGATCTTGAGCAACTTCAATGCTCCACCTCGAACACAGTGTTCAAGGCCTTCGCCAAAAAAATAGGTGAAGCCAGCCAAGTGATGTAACACCCTGTTTCCCCCAGTCTGTAAAAATAACTATATTGGCCAAAAACTATGGCAAACTCAAAGATGTAAATGTTTGATTTGAAAAACCTTTGTATAAAAGGTCGATGAATGAAAATTATATCATGAATATGTGTCGCATGATTGCTGGGAGGGGGATGTGCTGAAAGAGACCACGATGATTGATGAGAGGTGGTGGAAGGGGCCAGGAATGGTTGCGTTAACTTCCACCGAACCGAAACTGTATTGGTTTGTACATGCTCGGAAACCAAAGCTCACTCTCAGACCCCTCAATGAATTACCCGCCTGGATGGTAGGTGGGGAGGCTCCTCAAGAGTAAATGAGAGGATGGGGGTGAACCACCCATCCGTAGAAGCTCTCAGACCTGACCATCGGACAGGGAAATTCGTGCCACACACAACCTCGCAGGAAAAAAGGCAAGGAAAGAAGTGTGGGGGCGGCAGGGCGGAGCACACACGACAAGAATTGCGGAAGGAGAACCAGAAGAAATCTGGAAAATGCAGAGAGTCGTGAGCAGAGGAGAAGGAGAGTAACCTTCATCCTCGACTTCCGACGAGCGGGAAGTAGGAGACTGAGTCTCTAAGCATCATGGTCCAACTCGGGGGTGGCTAGTGGTAAATCTGATTAGAATCACTGAGCCTACGGTTGGGTGAAAACGAGCACCCCTCTCAGTAGTCACGTCACACCTGGTGTTTTTCTGATAAGTGTTTATATCTCGTGTCTTGAATTGAATATAATGGACGCATGCTCATGTTTGTACACTCATAAATTATTTCTGTATATCAGTGTTTGCCTGGTGTTTTGACCAAAAATAATGGATGCATGCTCATACATATATGACCATAATTGGTTTATGTAGAGAATGAATAAGTTTAGATTATGAGCTCATTCCCTTGAGATTTGTCCCATGTATTTGACTCACACTATGCCCTGGTTTGATTTCCCGAAGGCACCTCCTCCCAGGAAGTTCCCTCACCTTCTAGAGCTAGCATGACTTCCTTTAAAGGACTATCGTTTTAGAAACCATACGAGCTTACCTCACCCCTGTCACAGAGTTCATAGCTCGGTAATTTAAGAAGGCCTTTTAGTCAAGTCAACCAGCCTGGGGATATTTACCCAAGAACCCATTGAAGGATTTTGTAGTCTAAGTTTGGAAGCCTTGTACCCGAGAGAATGGTTCCCTCAGGTTTCGATGTTTCGGAGTTTCGGCTTCTGGGAACTCAAGTGCAAGACCTCCTGTCCTCGCATATCACAAAATTCCGATTTGCGAAACCCCGAAATGAGCTGAGCAGAGTGGATAGGCTTCGGAGTTTTGGCTCCTGGGAACTCAAGTGCGAGACCTCCTATCTTCGCATATTGCAAAACCCTGACTTGTGAAACCCTAAAATGAGCTTAGAAGATATATGGGTTTTAGCGTTTCGGCACCTGGGGAACCGAAGGGTATGAACCCCTCATCTTCTGGTATGCGAAACCCCGAAAGGTAGAGTGCCGAGATATAATTCGAGCCATTTATCAATTCGACGATCGGTTAGACCCTTCTTTTTGGGTTTCGACACTTCGAAAGACAGAGAACATGGGAACACTTGCATTGCGATTCCGTGAATCGCAAAAGACGAAAGCGCCTTTTTGGTAAGGCCAGTGGTCATAGCCAATGATCACATGGGGAAGGATAAGGGAAGGTAGGGTCTACACCAAGCCCATAGAAACTTGGGGATTCTGTTCCCCGATAAAGAAGGAAGAAAAGAAAAAGGGCAAAAAATCTTAGTTACCGTAGTGGGTGTGTGACAAGTGAGCTTGTCACCGGCTCAAGGAAACTTTCAATGGAGTCTCTATGCTCCACCTTAACATGAACATCCCCTTGACCAAATCCAGCCAAGCCGGTCAAGTAAGCATTCACCGCTCACCTCCATGTCGATTTTCGTAGAGCTCCCTGTCCCCCACGAGCACATTTATCAACTCTAGAAGCTTAGGGTTTCTCTGTGCCTCCTGCCGAGCGTAATCATGGTTACACTGCAATGCACTCAGGGGAGAATCGTTCCACAACTTCCTCTTCCTCCGTCACCCCTCTGCCACCGCGTCCAGTGCCGCTTGAGACATCACCACGCTCTGCATGGCCCTCTGCCCATTACTGCATCTCTCATGCACTAACAACGACCATGACCCCGCCTTCGCCTTCAACAACATCCTCCTGTAAATCCCCATGCCTGCCACTGCTACTCTCCCAAATAAACCTAAAACCTTCTCACTGAAATGCTCCTATGCGATCTATGCGATCTCTCTTTCACACAATGTTCAGAACAACGATTACTGTCAATTTCCAGATCATTTCCAGATCAACCAATATGACTGAATCATAAACTCAGATCCAACCACTTCTTCACTGGCCTCACGGATCTACAATCTCGAGCTATGATACCACTTGTTAGGTTAGAAGCCCACCTAGATCTAACACACAGCAGAAACAGACAAATGCACAGCAGATTCAATCACACAGTAGACAAAAGATTTACGTGGTAAAACCCTCTAACTCAAGAGGGAAACATCCACGGGACAATGACAAAGTCTTTTTATTATCAGGAACCAGGAGATTACATCTAGCATTAGGCAGTCGGGCAGCCCGGGAGAGGGATCGAAGCCCATGCTCTCAAATGCGTCTAAGGCATTCACATTTATACAACTCCTCCTTCAGTTACATAAAACTGAATACATTGAATGATGCCCCTATTATTGCTAATTAGTTTTAACTAATACCCAAGAATACTATCTTCTTGAAAACAACCGTGAATTGGTTGTCACATTCCAACAAAAGCATGGCAGTTAATTACGCTGAAAAGCGTACACCTATTGACAATGGGCACATTTAATGATCTTTTAACCATAAATTTCAATTGCATGGTTATCAATTGAAGATGCTAGCATATTCTTAGTCGTCCTTCCAAATCAATGAACGAGATCTCATGTTCACAACTTTCTAGAATTTTTAAAAGCTTTTGTTAACCTGTTTACTTTTTAACATTTACTTAATATGATTAAGAATTTACTCTATGACCATCTAATTGCCACGTTCAAATGATTAACAAACTTAATTGAAATTACAAATTTACTCCACTCTTAACTTTTTATCATTTTACAGTATTAGATTTACATTTGTGCCACGTTTACTTATGGCAACCACATAAGTACAATCCATCATTTCATCTACCAGTCGTAAGCCTTTAAACGTTCACCAACAATAATTTAGCGGCTGTGCTAGTCATAAGACAATCTAATATGTCTGGAATATTCTTGGTCATCACAAAAAAGTAAGAGTTAAGATTTTATGGATTATTTGTCTGATAGGTCAAAACATGGCAGTTAATCATTAGTGAAGTTGATTAATGAAATTAACTTAATAATAACTGGTTGGATTATTTACTGCAGAAAATGTTGTTATTTACCGAGAGTGGTTTTCAAGGCATCAATTATTTACTAGGTCGTGAGATTTTCCTGCGCCTGGGTTTTAACTGTGTGCACGGAGTTCTTTTATTTTTTTTTTACTGTGTGTGGGGTTTTAACTGCGTGCGTGGGATTTTAACGCGGTGGACATTTTTTTAATTTTTTTCCTGCGTCTGAGTTTAACTGTGTGCGTGGGGTTTTATCGTCGATACCTATCCACGTTTACCAACCGAGTTTGTAGCTGTGCTAGTTATGCCGAAAGGCGTACACCTATTGACTATGAGCACATTTTTTAGGTTTTTAGTGCTTAATCAGTTTTGTATGGACAAGACTAAATATTGATGGAATATTCTTAATAGTCCCAATAAATCAATGGTTGTGATTTCAACCACTAACTTCCTCACTATTATAAGGACATCAGTTTACATGTTTATTTTTTTACTTTTACTTAATCATATTTAAAATTTACTATGGTGGCTAGTTGATTACCACATATGAGTGATTAGGGTTTCATTTTCTAGGCCAACCTAAACCTTTGGCCTTCACTAGCCACATTCTGGACACACTGCCTCCTTCCAGCCAACTCCTTCCAACTCCTTCCGTCCACCTCTGAACCATTTCTCTTTCCTAGCGGTTCAGATTTTGTAAGCCGTCCTTTCGACGTTCACCAACCACAAATTTGTGACTGTGCTAGTTAAAAATTAAAACAATTAAAAAATTCACACTAAACTTTACACCACTACTTAAATATGACATAAAAAAAAATAATTATCACCCACGTATAATATCCAATAGTAGTTTAGGCTTTTTAACGTCTCATCATGAGACATGATCCACTACCATATTTAAGGAAAAAAAATAAAAAAAATTAAATGAATGGATGCCCTAAAGTTTCTCATAGGATCCGAAGCACTACTATAGACAATCATTACAATAGACAAAATAAATTTGTCAAATAATTGGATGTTCCAACAATACAATTTTTAATTTATTTGACATTTACATCTTTCTTAAATATCATTTTTATTTATAAAAAAACATATAAATTTATATATATTATTTTTATTTATAAAAAAAAATTATAAATTTATATATTGTTAATTTAATTGATTTAATGAATTAAATGGTGAAAAGTTAATTCATATTAAAATTAATAAATAGTAATTAAAATTAATTGTTTTTATTTATTATTAACTAAATTATGTATATTTGTTATTTTAAAAAATAAATATATTATTAAAAAAAATTACAAATTTAATAATTTTTTATTAAAAATTAAATAATACTTTTCAAACTATAAATTTATCTATTTGATAATAATGAAATTTTACTTTAAGTGATTCCATCTTATATGCACATGATGATGTGTAACTATTAGTATCATATTTTTTTGCTAATTTGAAAGAAAAAGGTATATATTCATACACTTTGAAATTCATACACTCATCAACATAAAATGCATTAAGAATGAGATTTATAAAAAACTTGACATGTTATATATATATTCAATATTGTTTAAATTGTAACTTTTTTACAAAATGACAACTCATTTTCAATATATAAAACGACAGCAAGTGCCCTAATATAAAAAAACAATCATATGGTGGCTTATATACAAAATGACAGTGATTGATCAATCATTGACCATTGCCACTCTCGCCATCCTCACTGGAAATTTATCTTTCTTCTACACAAAGGAAAAACATTGTTATAAGTTTTTTTCCATAATGAATTAAAAGAATTACAAAATGATACTTTGTAATTTAATATAAGACAAGTCACCGCATATGGGACTAAAAATCGTGAGGGTGTTACCCTCCTTTGCGACCCTAATCATTCAAAGATGCCACCCCGTGTCAGTTACAAGGATCAAATAATCAAAATTAAACAAATATGCATAAAATCAAATTCATGATACATAAAAAATTATCAATAACACATTATCTCATTGTGAATATCTTGAGCCTCGATGGAGAGTTGTTGGTTGGTGGAGCACTCGGTTGTACAACCTGCTCCAAGGCAACCTCTATTGTGGTAGCCTCGATGGATGGGGATGATCGAAATGTTGGTGGGGGTGGGTGGCATACGGGTGCATCCATTGTGGATGGATGTGATGATCGAAATGTTGGTGCAGATGGGTGGCCTATGGGTGCATCCATTGAAGATGCACCGAATAAGAAATATGTTGGGACTAGGAGACAATGGACCCCCACAGGCTATACAAGTGATGATGACTCCCTTGGCCTAGAGTAAGGTAACCCATGAGCAAAAGATAGGTTCCTAGGGAGTGGACTAGTACTATAACTAGCGAATATGTCAACAACTTGCATACATTTTTTTTCCATAGAAAAAAAAAACATAATTTTATTAATCTGAAGAGACAAAATTACATTCTATAGGTGCTAAGTGAACACATTCCAACATTTAGAAAAGAGAGCCAAGGCTATGAATCCCAAGAAGTAAACAAGATCCCTGATAGAACAGTCTCTCAACAAAACATCAGTAGGAGACAATTACCAGATGGACACTGACATATATTCAAAACACCATATCAGAGTATGTCCTGCCTCGGAGGGCCATAATGCAGATACAAAAATCCATCTCAGAAGACCAACAAATACCTTCCAAAACATGAGCAATGTAAGAGATAGAGCATATACAAATTATGATAATAAAAATGAGGTTGATCCACTTTCTCTTTACTGAGCTTGGGAAGGTCCATCTATGAATGGACGATTATAATACTAAAAAAACTTGTCTCCATCTAATTCTGTAATATGCCATTGGCCAAAAGTGAGTTGAATCACTGCTTTTGATAGCGAGTCTGCTACCGAGTTCTAGTGGTCCCTCTAAACATGGCGTAGGGAAAACGATTCTAAAGAGTCCAATAATATGAAAATCTCCTCCATAATAGGTAGCAAAAAAATATTGCGACAAGTCTGAGTTTTGCAAGACTAGTTGATGACATTCATAGAATCCCCAAAAAATTGGATGGATTGAACCCCCTTCTCCCCAGCGAATTGAAGCGACAACTTTAGGGCCATAAAGAAACCTGCATACATATTAATAATATTGAACTATTAGTACCAAATAGTAAAATTCAACAACATAAATACAACAAATTTGAGATTTAAATGACATTTAACTCTACACATGATACATGTGATGCAGGTGACTTGTTCATCGCAGATGGACAATCCTCGACATCATCTAGTCCCACAACCTATAGAAACACAAGAACATTAAAAATTTGAGGATGCCATAACATAAAGAAATTACTATGGTGAATTTATCAAATGTGACACATACCTATGTATGGGGTATGACAAATGAGCAAGTTGCCTCTACTGCTGCATCAATGGTGGATACATGCACTAATGCATCCATGGTTGTCGAGGGTATGTTACAAAGACGTAACAACTATGAAACGACATACAATAAAATATCAATATAAATACACAAAATACCATATAAATATATAACAATGAAGAACACAGAGATGGTTAAGATACTAACCTCCTCCATGAAGATTTGTTGTTGACTGGCCTCCATAGGCCCATAGTAGGTCTGCCCACAGCTCGAGCATATGTGAGGTTCACATGAACGAATGTTATGTCCATGTGCCCTCTCCTCACTCCGCTATGTTGTACAGGGTGAAGCTCTGATCCCTCTATCAATGTCACCGGCAAGCACCTCTTGTCGAGATAGTGCAACAAAGCTACTGTGTTGCACTAGGCTCTGAGTCAATGATGATATAACGACTTGTATCTGTTGCAAGCTCTCTGCAATAGGAGGATGTTGGGTAGGGGGGTTAGGTCTTCATCTGGGGGATGCTGACTTGATATGGAACCATGCCTAGAATGCTCTCGGTCATGTGAGGACCCTCGACCCACCCCTTGGGAGTCACCGATATCGAAGTAGTTGACATGTTGACCCAAAATAAATTCAACTCATAATTTTCGCAAAAAGTATAAAGGCGCATCCCTATTATAACATGGAGGTTTATCAAATACCATATACCACATATCCATCTAGTTTTCACTAATTTTTGGGTGGACACACCAATCAATGCAAATACGATTCTTGGTCAAGGGTGGTTGTTGTTGAGATCGAGGATCAATAAAAATAGACATCAGTTGTTGTTTTGATATACCCACGTCTCCAACTTGCTTTCTATCCAATCCAGTGTTGTAATACTCAAACATTTTTTTCCCTATATTCATAAATAGAAGTTAATTGCCCTTGGGCACTTGCAATGGACCTCACAATGGCGTCCAATGAAGTGGTCAAGGACTCTCTTCTTGGTCCTCTCATGCCCCTTAATTGATTTACAAGTGTTCTTAATGTGTCCAACCCCTTATCAATTTGGGTGTTTATGTTGGGTTGGGGTTTTCCTCGCCTTGGTCTATTGGTTGGCGGTTTACTTTGTCTTTGGGTTCCATTTTATAATATATGCTGCAATTTAATAAGGCATGGCATGTAAATTCAGTCGTTTTTTTTAAAAATTAAAATACAAAAATACAAAAAACATATATACATATTTTAAGAAATAAAAGAAAAACCATAAAATAATCTCATTTCTTGTAAATTCTCTATAGTTATTTTTAAAGGGGAAATGTTAAGCAATGTAAGAGGTGACTCTCTAAATTTTATAGATGAGATTTCTCTATAAGATTACAAATTTATGTAATTTGGATTCTTTTAGAATATACTAAATTAATTGAATAAAAACAAAAATTACTAAATTGGGAGGAAAAGAAGAGAAATCAAGCATACCTGGCTTGAATGAGACATGGTGGAAAGATCTTGACATAAATCCTCCTCTCTATTTTCTCAATGAGGGTAAGAACTTGAGCATGATGTTTGCGAATGGACACAAATTGCACTTGTGACCCATTAAAAATTCTATATCAAAAGAATGTGTGTGCGTTCTGCTTAGGAACGTGCACGTGTTCCTGCCGACGAACCTATGTGGCAAGCTGAGTGGAGGTTTGAGCTTTGTCAAATCTATAACTTCATGAATGTGTGTGTGTTCCTGAAGAATGTGCACATATTCCTTTGAGTGCACGATCCTGTTGACCCCCTTGCCACTTTTTCATCCACCAACTTTGTGCACACACCTGTGTGCTTTAGAGTATGTGGTTTTTATCTTGGAGGGGATTTCCCCATGAAATTGTTGTCTAATGGTTGTATGCTTTTGTGTTGTTTATTACTACAATGTGTTTTATTAATTTAAACACTTTTTTCTTTCATTGATTAATGTAGGAAGTGTATTCCACTCATTTGCTTCTTTTCATATCTAATGATGTTATAAAATTGATTTACAAGGCCGATGTTTGGTTTAAATTTCACTCTAGATGAAGGTTGAGCATGAATAAAAGTGATTTCATATCTCTATTGATCCAAAATAGATCCAAACAAGTGAATGATTGCAAGGCTCAATACCTACAAGTGTAATTAGACAATTAATGAAGGATACACAACCTATCATTAAAGACAATGTTAATGTAAAAGTAAATGAGACAAAAGAGAAACAAATAGAGAAATAAATGAAAACAAAAATAATAAGAGGGAAAAAACTAAGGGATGAGAAACGAAAGGTTATGCCTATTGACCTTCCCTTTATCCTAGCTTTCCCTATTTCTCCTTGTAATTTCATTCTTAGAGGGTATTTTGGCCAAGAGAAGAGGATGCAGAGAGGGAGCCATGAACTACAGTGTAACCTGAGATTATTGAAATGAAAAACTTAGTAAACATTCAAAGTTGAAAAACATGAAAAAATTTGATAGTTGTCGATGATCTTAACGGTTTATTTATGCGGACAAGTGTCAAACGACAATTTTACCATATCAATGCCATTTAAACAAATAAAGTTGTTGCATAAAAACAATACATATTCATTGGATTTAAAAATTCAATTTCGTTTATTGGTTAGAGGGAAAGATAGTGCAAATGAAAACTTCAATCACAAATAGTGGTTGTGTGAATTCATCAAAAGACTTACAATATAGTCCACCACTTTTTAATTATTTTAAAAGAATTTGTAAAAACTCATTTTAAATATATAAATTTGTTTGTCCTGTAGAAAATGATACTTCTATCTAAGTCACATATAATTTGATGATGATGGGTTATATTAACTAGCCACTTTCACCCATTACCATTCCACCCATTTCGATTTAGACACCTTGATATTCCAAACTAACAATATGAAATCTTTATAAATAAATTTACATTAAAAACAAAATAGATTTATTACACGTTTATTTATAAAAAATAATAATAATAAAATATATTTATTACAAAATTAACTTATGGCCAAATATCTAACAAATCTTACTTATCACCAAATATCTAACAAATCTTTATCTTTATATTATATCATAGATATTTTATTTAAATGAAATTTTATTTTGTGAAAATCCTATGGAACTTGCACTAGCACCTTACCAAAAGTTGTTTGTGGTTGTTTCATTAATGGTGAGATAATAGTCCCAAGTAAATGGACCGACCACGTTTTTTTTCCTAACATTTTGTAAGGTTGGTATAACCACTCTATATTTGTGGAGGTATCACCATGATGTGATATTTTTATAGGACTACATACAAAACAGTTGATGCCCTTTTGTCGTTTACATCTTTTTGTGAAATGGCTACATTCCTATCCGATTTTATGACATTGATGTGGATTTTTGTTGGTGCATCGCTTTTATTTATCGAGACAGTCCTTGTTGGATTCGATAAAGCATTCCAAAATTTGGGTCCAATCATTAATTTATAATGTAATAAAATTGACTAAAGCATAAATTGGTATTTGATAAATTAATAATTATAATATTTAAAAATTTATTTTATTAAAGAAAACAAAATTAATAATAATAATATAGAAAGAGAAATCGAATATGTATCTTCAATTTTGAATTATTATTTTTATTATTTTACAATATAAATAATACAAAATTATTTACAAATTAAATATTAATATTTATTTTATAATTAAAGTTTAACTAATTAAAATTTCAAAAAATTATTAATATATTTAATTATTTATCAACATAGTGATCAACATGCATCTATTTTTTTTATAAAAATCTATACATATTCTTCATAATAGATTCCTAGTCTCTTTCGCATAAAAATTAACATTTACAATTTATCAACAACCATATAATTCATCTAAAAAAATATGCAAATCTTTGATTTCTCTTTCTTCCTCATTTTTCACTTTTCTTTAAAAAAAAAAAAAATTACATTCAAACCCAACCTCACTTTTCATAATCAATTCACATTCAAATTCTATAATGTTGACTTACTTTGAATCTTATTTAAGTATTGCACATTTTTTTATTAATCAAATTATTGGAAAAATGATATTCAAACAAAAAAAAACAACAACTTGAATCTATTCTATTAGAATTATTTATTTTTAAATAGGAACAAAATATGTATTTCATTATAAAAGATGACTCAAGCTAACAACATAACATAGATAATCTAACAACATAACATAGATACATAGTCCAAAAAGTTCTATAATTAGAGATAATTATATTGTAACTAACAAACTAATTGTGAATGATTTACAAGGCTAATGTTTGGTTTTTCCTCTAGATGAAGGTTGATCCAAAAAAATGTAATTTCATATCTCTATTGATCCAAAATGGATCCAAAAAAAAAGGAATGATTTTAAGGCTCAATACCTACAAGTGTAAGTAGACAATTAATGAAGGACATATACCATATTAAAGACAATGCTAATGTAAAAGTAAAATAGACAAAAGAGAAAAAAATGAAAAAAAATTGTAGGAGAGAAAAGACTAAAGAACGGGAAATGAAAAGTCATGTTTATTGGCCTTTCCATTACCCCAACTTTCCTTATTTCTTCTTATAATTTAATTCTTAGAGGGTATTTTGGCCAAGAGATGAGGATGTACAGAGGGAGCCATGAGTTGCATTGTAACCACAGATTGTTGAAATGAAAAACTTAGTAAACATTTGTAGTTGGTTTTCTCATTTGGGTTTTCATTTTAAAATCTCTACATTCATTGTCATTTATTACTATGTCTATTGTTGTGGAATTCATTTGTATGAGGGCATATATGAGAGTTAAACTCCATTGGTTGTTCATGGTATGAAATGCCATAGATTATGTATAATAAAATGAATTGACCATCTCTATATTTAATCACAACAACTAGCATATTTTAATTATCTATTTAAATTGTTTAAGGAAGATCAATAGTTGTCATGAACTATTTGTTGCAATGGCTTGCCCAAACTTCTAATTCTATCCCTAATTATCAACAATCCATATCCATTAAGGCCGTGTGTACCCATGGAATTATCAAACTTGATTGTTAGCACTAAGCATGCTTATAAGAAACAACCCATAGCCTTCTATAAGCAACAACCCATAGCCTCTTGAGGATGATGTACACATCACTATGGGTTTTACTCTTCCATTGTTGTCGTTTTTCCTATTACTTTTGGTTGCTTAGTTGTAAATTGAGTAGTTGAAAGGATTTCCCTTCTTTCTCATAGTCAATTATGTTAGATAATCCAAAGTACAAATATTATAGTTTAATAAGTTAGAATAAAATGATTATTAATTTAGGATATTAAATTAATAATCTAGAACATTTGATTATTAAATGGAGACATTTAGAAATAGATTATTTTTGTAAAAGATATGACTCTAGAAAGGTGTCGTATCTTCGGCTCTAAATTAAAAGTATAGTTAGAAGATTGTTAAAGTTAGCATTTATTGTAAATGGACACTTGTTTATTTAATAAGTGATCCATATCTAGAGTTTGTTAAGACATTTAGCATATATATAGCTCATTGCAAGAGTGTTGAGTTGTTCGGGTGTAAACTCTTGCAAAGTCTCTTATGTAATTTCTTTTCCCATTTAATAAAAGTGTGTCTCTGAGGACACTTCTGCCATTAAATTAATATGTGTTTCACAAGAAATCGCACCCCGAAAATTGTTTTGGGAAGAGAGCATTAGAAACTGGTGCATCCTACTAGATCACTCAAAATATTTTATAGCACTTTGAACCTTCAACCAGTGTTACTTCCTAAATTTGTTCCTCGCTAGCGTTTTCTCAATGGGAGTACTAGTATGACCATGCAAATATTTTTATGGTGTGTCCTACTAGATCACTGAAAATATTTTATATCACTTTGAACCTTCAACCAGTGTTACTTCCTACAGTCATGCATTGCTAGCGTTTTCTCAATAGGAGTACTAGTACGACCATGCAAATCTTTTTATGGTTGATTCTTTTATTAGGACGTTGAGTATTTTTGGTAGCTAAGTGGAATCCAATTGGAATTTGTTTTATTTGGCTGAGTTAAATCATGACCATGAGGAAGGAAAACGATGCATGGGTATGGTCAATTCCTTTAAAATGTGGTATCTATTCAACGTTGTACCTTCTCCCCAAGTTGGTTGCATCAAGGGAGTGACTACATACATAAATAACATTATTTTTATTTTTATTGGTATCTCTTAAAAACTATTTTTTTGTTACTAATCAGTGTTACTTCCTAAAGTTGTTCCTTGCTAGCGTTTTCTCAATGGGAGTACTAGTACGACCATGCAAATCTTTTTATGGTGTATCCTACTAGATCACTGAAAATATTTTATAGCACTTTGAACCTACAACCAATGTTACTTCCTATAGTCATTCCTTGCTAGCGTTTTCTCAATGGGAGTACTAGTACGACCATGCAAATCTTTTTATGGTTGATTCTTTTATTTGGATGTTGAGTATTTTTGGTAGCTAAGTGGAATCCAATTGGCATTTGTTTTATTTGGATGAGTTAAATCATGACCATGAGGAAGGAAAATGATGCATGGGTATGGTCAATTCTTTTAAAATGTGTTATCTATTCAACATTGTACCTTCTCCCCAAGTTGGCTGCATCAAGGGAGTGGCTACATACATAATTTATTGGTATCTCTTAAACACTATTTTTTTGTTACTACGATGTACATCATTTTGATTGGACTCTTCTGAGAAAAATAACTGGTAAGAGTACTAAAATGTACATCATTTTGATTGGACTCCAGAACTTATGAGAAAAATAATTGATAAAAGTGATGAAATGTTTCCCTTATTCTTGTAGCAAGTAACTTTGTAATAATTAGACTGTGAAATATTATTTTCC
Source organism: Picea glauca (assembly GCA_000966675.3). Taxonomy (NCBI): domain Eukaryota; kingdom Viridiplantae; phylum Streptophyta; class Pinopsida; order Pinales; family Pinaceae; genus Picea; species Picea glauca. The sequence continues at coordinate 135,287 of JZKD02S0730409.1, read as the reverse complement.
TTGACATTAAAACGTTGTTTCATATATAAAACTAAAAACATATACTATTTATAAATATTGAAATATTACTCTCCTTAATATTAAAACGTTGTTCTCGTATATAAAACTAAAAATATATACTATATATATAAATATTGAGATATATATATATATATACACATAGTCTAATAATTTTTTAATTAACATTAACATGAAATATAATATGCTATAACTCTAAATTATAATATCCAAATACCAATACTACTCAAATCAAAGTTTTATACAATCCCTTTACTCCAACTCCAATGTATTAGTTCCTTTATTTCATAATATTCCAACCCCATCGTATTATGAAGTAAAGTGGCTGTATAAAACTTTGATTTAAATAATATTGATATTTGGATCTATCATAATTCAAAGTTAGAGCATATTAAATTTCCAATGTGGGTTCCAATCAAAAGTTCATTAAAAACATCTTTCATAACCCTTTGATGGTAGATTAATACACATGTTTCCAAGCTTGCTTAAACGTGCATGCATAATGGAATTTATGGAATTTGTCATTTTGATGAGTATGCACACTTGAAAATTCATATATTACATGTTGCTCAAGTCAAACATCTACACCAGCAAGCATTCAAGCCTAATCATGAGTGCATAATGGAGTTTGTCATTTTGATGGGTATGCATACTTGAAAATTTATATATTACATATTGTTCAAGCTTACATCTAAACTAATAAACACTCAACTCTGTGTTGGATGGTATTGTCTTTGAAGTAGAATCTCATAGTTCTTTTTTCATTTGATAGAGGAGAATCTCAAGTGTGTAGAAGATAAAGAGAACCCACTGGTTACACCAAGAACATGGTTCGAAATCAATTTTAAAGACAAAACATTGGACATCAAAGAGAGTTAGAGACTTTACATTGAAAACAGAGATTCATTTGTCATTGCATTGTTATTTGTTTTTCTTATATGCATATTATATTTGAAAACAAATATTCATTTTCCATTGCATTGTTATTTGTTTCCTTGTATGCATGTTAGATTGAGGAAAGAGCAGATAATCAATTAGGAGCAAAGGTTACATAAGCTTTGTAGCCATTTCAAGGACATAAATATCTGTACTAAAATAACAACTGAGAACAAAAGTTAAAAGTTAATGTAGAATAACAACTGAGAACAAAGGTCACAAGTTAATTTTGACATAGTAATAGTAATAGTAATAGGAAATGGGTTTCTAGCAGATCCTAGATTTGTATCCTCTTGCTATTCTGTAGTTTTAGAAGATCAAATCTTTTCTAATTGTATTCAACTGTTTTTGTTTGCAAAGTGTTGCATCCAGTCATTAATTTGGGTCCAATCATTAATTTATTTTATATTGCAATAAAATTGATCATTATTTATAAAGCATAAATTTGTATATGATACATTAATAATTACACTATTATAATATTTAAAAAAAAAATTATTAAAAAAGAAAAAATTAAAATATATTATAATATTTAAAAATTTGTTTTATTAAAAAAGATAATAATAATAATAATATAAAAAAGAAAACCAAACATATAATGAATTTTACATCATTACTATTATCAATGAAACAAAATTATTTACAATTTAAATATTAATATTTATTTTATAACTAATATTTAATTAATTAAAATTTCAAAAAATTATTAATATATTTAATTATTTATAAACATAAAAGAATAATATAGAACAACATTCATCTACTTTTTAACAAAAATCTATACATATTCTTTATAAGAGATTCGTAGTCTTTTTCATATAAAAACTAATATTTATAATTAATCAACAACCATAAAATTCAAAAAAAATGTGCATCATTGATTTTCCTTCCCTCCTTATCCTTCACTTTTCTTAAAAAAAACTATCATTTACACTTTCAAACCCAACCCCACTTTTTTTATAATCAACTGACATTAAAATTCTAATGATTTGAGTTGAATCCCATCTAACTATTCGACATAATGTGCATATATAATAATATTTAATTTAATTACAAATAATAATTTTTTGATTAATCAAATTATTGGAAAATGATATTGTAAAACATAAATACAACTTAAAAACAAAATATGCATTTCTTTATGAAAGGGGTTGAAGCTTCTTAAAAAAATTAAAATTAACAACATAAATACATAGTCCATTTTTTTTTATAATTAAAGATAATTCTACTATAACTAACAAACTTAGTGTGACTCACTCTAAAGTAATATTCCATATACATAGACATAGACATAGACATTATGTCTTAACAGTAATGGTGAATTTCCTTCTCTTCAACATAATTAAGGAGTTCATTTTTTTGGAGTTTCGTCCCATACCTCGACCTCACCTTCCATTTCCTGCCATTATGGGATCATGAGCTATGGTATTGGAGGTTGAAGAACCCTAATTTTTTAACATTGTTCCTTAATCAAGGTTTGTGGCCACCTTAGCCCAATAGTCTATGCTTAATGTTAAAAAATAAGACATTGGCCCAATAATCAATGCTTAATGTGAAAAAATGAGATTTTATATAGAGAAGAGATCTGGACAAATTACTCTTATCATTATTATTGAGTCTTAACAAACCAAAATTTTCCTTAACCCTCTCTCTTTAACCAAATCTAAATCTATCCAAATAAATATTCCTAAACTAAAAAAAATCTAAATTCTTGATTAGATTTCCTAACCCCACCCATAAAAAAAAATCTTATATTTCCTTAACCCCTTTCTTACAAGCTCTTTATTCACAAACACATTCCATACAAATACAAGTTCAAACAAAAAAAATTCATAATGGTGAATAAACACATTCCAAACAAATACAAATTCAAACAAAAAAATCATAATTTCAACATCAATTTTTTAAATCTATAAATATTAAGTTTGTAGAAATCTCATAATCACAAACCTGTATAAAATAAAATATAAATCGCATATTCAAGATTAAAACAATAAAATAATACATAATAAACTTTACACCACTGCTTAAATATTACATAAAATAAATAATTATCACCCACATATAAATATAAAATAGTTTAGGGGTTAACGTCTCATCATGAGACATGATCCACTACGATATTTAAGGTAAAAATAGCAAAAATAAAATGGATGGATGCCCAAAAGTTTCTCATAGGATACGAAGCACTACTATAGACAAGCACAGCTATATAGACAAAATAAATTTGTCGAATAATGGGAGGTTCCAACAACGCAATTTTTAACTTATTTGACCTTTACATCTTTCTTTGAATATTTGTAAAATGAATATTATTAAGGAATTTAATTTTAAAAATAATGTATACATTTATATGATGTTAGTTTAATTGATGTAATCAATTAAATGGTGCGAAGTCAATTCATATTAATAAAAATAAAATTTTTATTTTTATTTTTATTAATATGAATTGACTTGTGAGTATTAATTACTTACATAAATTAAAGTAACATTATATAAATTTATACATTATTTTTAAAATTTAAATTTCTTAATAATATTTATTTTACAAATATTCAAAGAAAAATGTAAAAGTCAAATACGTTAATTAATTGTTTTTATTTTTATTAATAACTACATTATGTAAATTAAAAAAATAAAATATATTATTAATGAAAAAATTATAAAGTTTATATATATTTTTAATTAAAAATCAAATAATATAAAAAAATTAAATAATACTTTTGAAAAAATATATTTAACTAATTAATAATAATGAAATTGTACTTTACCTGATTCGATCTTATCTTCACATGATGATGTATAACTATTAGTATCATATTTTTTTTAATTTAAAAGAAACATTTGAAATGACAATTTCCTACATAAAACCTTAGATACTTATGGTTTTCAAACAAAATTTTTAAAAGGCACTTAATTTTTAAGCAAAACTAATACACGGTAAATCCAAGGTCCACTACCTTGTTGAATGTGGATATAGCGTGTATTTGGCCAAAGTGAGGAAAGTTGCGTGGCATATTATGCTTTCTTCTCTGTCGCTACTTTCCGTTGTCTGGACATCTGCCTTTATTTAAAAAAGCATTTAATAAATCAAAGAATCTGGTTTACATATTTATTTTACAAAATAAATAATATATTTCAACGCACCATGGTCCGGCCGACACAAAAAGATGTCTCGCCACGTCAGTTTTCGACGTTGACGCACGCAAACTTTGCGAAACGTGGTGGACGGAGATTTTCTGACAACTGTTCATTTAGGTCTACGTGGTATTTCATTACCCGTTGGAGCCATGGCCAATGAAAACATAACACGTTGATATGCCGAAGTACAGTGAGAGGAGCTTACGAGTGATGACGTCAGGGTTTGAAGGTCTGAATATCATGGTGAATTATCTCGAGATTCTGTATGTATTTTGTGTTAACTGACGGACTGAGAACCTACGGGCTTGGAGGACAGGATAGATCGAGGCCGGTCGGAATTAGAGCAAGTGAATTGTGGAGCCGGAAATTTGAAAATTTGAATTGGATCATGTCGTTTCAGTACCCATCGTCGAATAATGGGTTTTTGGGCATTCATGGAGATCGGCTTCCGCAAGGACGATTGAGGTGGGTGGAGTCTAATGAATGCAGTTCCAGCACTGAGAGCCGAAGGAGTAGTCAGTTTGGTGGGCAGTTGAAGATAAAGCAAGAGGAGATTGCTAACGATGAAGCTTCTGCAATGTTCAGTCAGAATTCGGGAGTAGAACAGGGCGCGAGATGTGCAGAATGCCCTGCTTCCCCTTCCCCAGTTTGTAGCCCTGTCACAACTTCGCCCGCCTTGTCGCCTCATCAGATAAATGGAAGCAGATCCGTTCGGTGTCGCGGCAATAGGCAATATGCAGATTCAAGCACTGAGGTACGTTTAATTGATCGTAGCAGAGTAAACCAGGGATTTATTAAGGGAATTGTAGTTGTAATTGGTGGTTTTCCTTTCGTTTTGCCTTATAGGGTTCGATTGTTCTATACAATGGAAATCAGTCCAGAGGGAAAGAACCACTGGAAGCATCAGCTGGTGTAGCAGGATCTGGACCGTCCTCCACGAGGTCTGATAATGGTGTATTGCCTGCTAATTTGTCTTCTAATAGAGAGAGCAAGCCCATTTCAGAGAACCCGGAAGGTTAGGTTCTCTCTGTATCTCTATCAGCTGTTAATTGAAAGTATATATACACAATTTGTTGAGTCTGTTATCCAGACCTTACAATTACAGATTATTAAATTGTCATTTTTGTGTTAAAAGACCGAGATGCTGTTTGAATTCTTGCAGAAGAGAACGATGGAGTCCGGGATATTCATGTAACGTTGGAGCGGACGAGAGCAGCAGCAGCCAGCAATGAGACGAGGCGATCTGCTCAGCGTCGTCAACACAACTGGTCTGATACTTCCATGGGATCGTTCGTATCTAGCGACACCGAAAGTATAAGCTTGAGCACAGAATTTAATAACGTTCTTGCTGCGGCTGCAGCGGCTACGAGTAATTCCAGTGCCCAGGCTCTCGATTCTACTAGTCTGATCAATTTATTGAACGAGAATTCATCTGCTAGGTCTCCTGCGGTGAGGAGTACTCGTTTGCCTGGTATTGGAGAAGAAGAACCCACCAGGAGCACGAGTGAGGAAGCCGGCGATCGAAACGAGGGCGATGCGAATAATGGCAATGGTAGAAGGGATAACATGGCTCTGGTACCTACCAGTAGTACGGCTGCGGAAGGAAATCGAGAGCAGAGAAATGCAGGGCGAGATTATTTCGCGCTCGTTCCCATTGATGGAGCCCCTGAATCAACAGGTATGCATTACATATTGATCCGTTTCGTTCGATTGTAGGTTTCTTGTACTGTTTTTACATATATCAATGGAAGCTTCAACACAGAACGAAATAGATTATTCTAGGGGACCGTAAAAGTTACACCAGTACCAAGAACATAGATCTATTTTAATCTTAGGGGTCAACAGTATTGTAAAAGATTCCGAGTTTATTTCTTCAGATAATAATTACGATGTATGTAGATACACTGAACTTTCAATTATCGTTAAAGAATATTATTTTCATTCTTAAAATTTAGGAAGAGTAAATATATTATAAATCAAAAGTTTTTATTAAATTTAAAGAGGATAACAAGTTTTCTTTCCATCATTTTTCTTATAGGTAGTTTTAAAAATATATTATAAATTAATATATATATTTATATTTTTAAAAATTAAAATAAATTATTTTAATAATGTAAATTATATATATAGTTTTTAGAATAATTTTTTCATAGGATGGAAAGTAAACCTTATATTTTTATTTATATAAAGTTGTCAAAGCCATTATAATAATATGATCATAATCAGCTAAACATATTACATATCAGAATAGAACTTGAGTATAAAGAAAAACATTCCATTTCACAACTATATAAATTAGATTTAAATAACAAATATAATTTT
>JZKD02S0730409.1:111415-124456 GCA_000966675.3 Picea glauca | reverse complement strand
AAACGTCACTTAAATTGATTAAAGGGTAAAAAGGTTGCAAAATAGTCGGCTAATGAATAAAAAGGGAAAAAAGGGGGCACCCTCCCTCATTATAGCTTTGACAATTTCTAATTTCTCATTGAGAGAGCTCATGGTGGCTTTGGAACTCTTGGGACGAAAACCCTAGGAGACATTTTTTCAGGGATTGGATTCGCTGGTGAGACCATCCACCCTAGTTAGTCATTTTGGGGAATAGATCACATAGATTTCTTCATTGAGCTTCATCGAGACAAAGTAGTTATTCTTTGGTATTGAAGTCCTCATTCTTGTGGATGAGATTTACTTGTGGTGGATGGGTTTTTTTCTTGAAGAAGTGGATTTTAGTTCTTGGAGAGGTCGAGCAACCTCAAGACGACATTTTGGCAATTGTGGGTCGCATTCCTTGTGGTTAGAGGTTGAGTTCCTTTGAGGGACAAGATTGTGGACAGTAGGGGCGATTTTATGAATAGAGGAGCTGGGTTTGAGTCATTCCCTTATGTAGAGGTAGAGATAACTTACCAAGGTTGAGTCTTTCCTTGTTGTTGAGCTAAACAAATGCTGGTGTAGTGTATTCCCTTACTAAGTGGTTTGTTTCATATCTGAGACCATTCTCTGTGAATTGCTGGGAAAAATTCTTTCTTTTGAATGATCTGAAAGTGTGGGTCAATTTGGATGAATAGTGGGGCGAATTCTCCATATTTGGGCATATCTAATTACAACATAAACAAATTGTATTATGGGCTCTATTCACTGAAATAGACATATTTTTCAGCTACTTGTACTTCTTCACTCAACATTGTAAAGGTTATCCACATAAAATAAAGACTGTTATCAATATATTTTGTAGTATATGCTTGAGTTTCATGCATGAATGTTAGTTTATGAGCCATTTCAACATTGGGTAACTATAATCAATTGTTGTTTATATTGAGGTACTTAATATATACAAAAATGAAATAGGAAGTCTATTAAGACATTTCTGCATTCGCAAATTTCCAATAATACCCAAACAACAATGTATTTGATGAAACTTCCACACTATAACTAGGACAAATTACAAAAAAACAATAGTGGGGATATTATAGTGGTATCAGAGCAGTGTATCCTCCCATCCCGAGGGGGTTTGTTGTTCATGAGGAGAGGGAACGATAGGTATATCACCTACAGAAGTAGAAGACAATGAGGGACAAATGACATATCAAATGAAGAAGGAGAAATAAGGGAAAGCCAACCAGAGGCAGAAGAAGTCACGAGGGATAATAATGAGGACATAACTATACAAATACTAGAAGGCTTAGCTATTGGGCAACAACAATTAACAAAACTATTGGAACAATTAATTGCTAGTAACTAGACAAATCAGAACCATGGGAGTAGCAATGGTGCAGAGGGTTCCAATGTGAACAATGTGAACAATGGTGAGGGAAGCCATCCTGAGATTCCCACACCTAACCACACTAGGATTCCTATTTAGGTGGGTGCTAGGACCAATAACAAGACAATCCCCAGACCCCTTATGCCTCAGTTCTTAGGAAACCAATAAACAGAGAATCAAAGGTAGCAAGTTCCAAGTGAAACCTGTCAAGACTATTTGAGAGAGTATTGATATCTACGTGATGATTTTTAGGTATATATGTCACTACAAGAATTCTTCACAATCAAATACATGAATAGACCAAGGGATTACAATAGGGGGAAACACAACAAGGATATTGCACGGAAGTTGGGAAAAAAATCCATTCCTTCCTTCGATGGGTCTAGCAAGAGCACAACTAGAGCATGGGTTCAAAATCTAGATACATACTTCCAGCTCAATCCTATGACAGAGGTCGAAGCGATTAAATTCACTACTTTGCACCTTGATGAAGAAGCTCATGAGTGGTTGTACCATGGGTTGGTCACTCTGGGACATGCTATTGTCACCTCTTATTTGGAATTCACTTAGAAGTTAATGGAGAGGTTTGATAAGAAGGACATTGAGCTACATTTCAGGGAGTTGGCACATATCAAGTAGGAGGGAACACCAAATGCCTACATCACAAAGTTTCAGAGGCTTGCAGTCACTGTGATAGATATCTTTGAGCCGATATTAGTGATGTTATTTATTGAGGGTCTATCTAAACCACTTCGTGGTTCGGTAAAGGATTTCAAACCAGATACATTACATGATGCTATCGTCAGGACACATGACGTTGAGGGTGTAGTCCCAAAGACAAAGACCTTATCCAAACCATTCATTCCACATAAAGGAAAAGATAAGAAACCTCCAATGAAAGAAGGGAAATGCAAGGAGAGGTTAGATGAGGAGACTCAGAATGAGTTGAGGAAAAATAATCTTTTCTTCAACTGCAAAGAACCTTGGGCACTGAGCCACATATTCATGTGAAAAGGAAAGGTTCACTACATAGAGGTGCATTCAGATACTGATGAGGAGGAAGAGGTTACACCAGAGAATGGAAATGAGCAGGGGGACTCTCTTGAGGAGAAGCCTCAGGAGGAGGAAAAGGAGGTGGCTATCACCACTTTATCAAGAACACCTAGATTCCACACCTTTGGAGTCAGAGGGGTACTACGAGGATAGGGGATGACAACTTTGATTGATGGTGGTGGGACAACTCACAATTTCATTGATGCAGCTTGGGTAGCTAGGAGTCAGATGGCTACTGAGGACTTTGAGGGGTTTAGTGCAATAGTCGTCGATGGGAATAATGTGTCATGCACAAAGAAGATTCCCAAGTTGGTTGTGACATTGGGAAACTACACCTTGACTGATGAATTCTATGTTGTTGATTTAGCATACTCCAATATAGTTTTGGGAGTCCAGTGGCTTCAAATGTTGGGAGACATCACATCAAATTATAAGGTGATGACAATGAAATTCTTCACACCAGGAGGTGAACATGTTGTTTTAAGAGTTATGTCAAATAATACCCCTATGGTTGTGTCAAATAAAAGAATGGAGGCCATTTTTAGGCGAGAAGATATAACATATGCATTTGAATGTTTTAACACACAACGGTTAGATGCACAGGGCCAAAAACATCATCATGTAGATATTAAGGCCTTATTGAGTAGACATGATAAGGTTTTTGGATAGATAAATCTAGGAAAACCACCGGAATGAGGCTTTGAGCATACTATAGATTTGGAGGAGGGAGCCAAACCGGTCATAACGACCCCTTACATGCACCCTAAGAAATTCATAGAAAAAACCATCAAGGAGTTGCTTGAGATGGGGCATATCAAACCCAGTTCCATTCCTTTCGCTTCTTCAGTGGTTTTGGTTAAGAAGAAGGATGGAACTATGAGGATGTGTATTGACTACAGGGCCCTGAACAAAAAGATGATAAAAAATAGGTACCCTATACTGAGGACTGACGAGCTTCTGGATGAGATGTATGGAGCAGTATAATTTTTGAAGATTGATCTTCAATCTGATTACATCAAATCAGGGTCAAAGAAGAAGATATTCAAAAAACTTCTTTTAGGTGCCATTATGGGCACTATGAGTTCTTGGTTAGGGTTGACGAATGAGCCTACTACATTTCAGTCATGCATGCATCACTTATTCAGAAAGCAATTGCAAAATATTTTACTAGTGTTTTTTTATGATCTATTGATATATAGGAGAATATGGGAGGAACACTTGGGGTGCTTAGAGGATATTTTGAGCATCATGGAGGAGCAGTCACTGTATGCCAAAGAGTCCAAGTGTGAATTTGGCATGAAATAGGTTCTATACTTGGGACATGTGGTCAGTGAATAGGGAGTGCAGGTGCACAGGGAGAATATACAGGCTTATATTGGATTGAACACCACCCAAAATCATCACACACCTGCATGGCTTCTTTGGGATTTGCAGTTATTATAGATGATTTGTAAAATGGTTTTCATAGTTAGCTGCACCGCTCATAGAGCTCACAAAGAAAGGAGCATTCATATGGATTGAAGAGGCTCATAAGGAATTTGACCGCATGAAGGAAGTGACAAGCACTTGTCCAATTTTAGCACTTCCTGACTTCACTCAGCCCTTTGTGCTTGAGTGCAATGCATCAGGTGAAGGGATAGGAGCAGTTTTGATGCAACATAGGCATTCGATTGCATACAAGAGCAAGAATCTCTTGAAGAGGGAGAAACTTTCTCCCATCTATGACAAAGAGATGCTCGCCATCATGCATGCCTTGGTGAAGTTTCAAAAATATTTGGTAGGTGGTAAATTCATTGTTAAAATGTGCCATAACAGGTTGAGACACTTCATGGGGAAAAAGGACTTGAAAAAAAGGCAACAAAAGTGGGTTAGAAAATTGCAGGTCTATGACTTTGACATCGAATATGTCAAAGGTAAAAAAATTTAGTAGATGATTCTCTTTCCAGAATGCTAGAGATTTCTTCACTCACATAACTTTCAGTTGATTGGAAATCCCATCTAGTGGTGGAATATTCTAAGAACAAGTTTTCTTGTGAAGTGATGGACCATAATACACATGATGACAAGTATAAGGTGGTGGATGGCATCATCTACTACAAGGACTGCATATATCTAGTTCCAGAGTCCACACTAAAGGAAAATATCATGGAGAATATGCATGATACACCATTGGCAGGACACCTGAGGTATTTCAAAATCTATAGTAAAAACAGGGAGAAGTTCACTTGGAAGGGCCTTTGATATGAAAACGAAGGTAGTACTGATTGATTTGCAAATTAGTTTATGTATTTAATTTGCATTTGGATTGAGAATGTTGATCCATAAACAAATAATGCATAAAAATGAATGAATAAGAATTGTAAAATGAAGAAATGACACAACATAAAAGAAGAGACAATCACAAGGTTGTTGATGGAGTTCACCCCTCCTAGGCTACATCTCTGGGTCCGCTTCCAATGTAAGTGACCACTTCCTTATTGATGCCAAATGCTAAAATTACATCAAAGTTTGCTCCCAACCCGCATACAATTCTGTCTCCAACAAGGCTCTGGCTAAAACCCACTTCTCCAATCTTCTATGCAAGAAATATATTTGCATTTACATAGCAATTCTTCCAAAATGCACTCAAAAAATGCACCCCAATGAAAAAATGCCCTTGCTTAAATAACAAAAGGTCCATAGCTAAAATTGGTTTAAGATCCAACTTAAATGGACCATGAAATATTTGATTAACCATATAATATATGATTCATCCTAAAAATATTATAATATCCATACAAATGGACTTATCCACTTTTAAATGGGCTAAATATGTGGTTAAATAGCCATTTACCACATACAAACCATATAAAATTATATGGTATCTCCTCATAAGATTATATTAACCATAAAATATTTGATTTAACCACTTATATGGCTATGATACCCAATGAATATTGAAATATTGTAGTGTCTTTATTTTTTTTATTTTTTAATGGGTTATGTTTATGGGATATTATAATACAACTTGAGTGGGTCTAATGGTTAAGAACATGTGTATCCTCCTAAGAGGTCACAAGTTCAAATCTAGAGGGGGGTAGGGTATGTATACCTTCGTAGACTTTACCAGTCAAATCGCTAGGTGGAGGGGGTCCCTTGTCCCACAAACAAGGGGGTCTCATACACCAATTTGGTGTGTCTTAGCCGTGACCTTAAAAATATATTATTATCATTATTATATATGATTTAATAAATCAAACAACCATTATTCCATAGTTGTAGAACATATCTCGTGGATATATATAGAAGGTCGAACCCCATCTATCGGGCTATGGTATTAATGATACCAAACTAGAATATGATATACCAAATCAAATTCGTTGGTTGTTAAATGTTTAGCATAGATATTTAGGTACGATTTGGGTGGTCGGGTAGGTGGATTTTTATGTTAAAATAACATACCACTTTAAAACGATTAATGCTAACTAATTTAAACAATTAGCATAATATCCTTGGTAATGCATATAATTTGATGATGACAGGTCTCGAGATCAAGTCCTTCGCCAATAGTTGCTCAATAGTATTTTGAACTTGGCCTCCTTGACCAATCCTAGGGTGCCATGTGTCTTTATGGATTGGCCCATTTGTGACCATAGGAATCTGCCACTTGTCAGCACAAAACTCTGCCAAATGTCACCACAATAAATTATTGCATGCCTTTGTCATGTCACCTCTACAACTTCCACGTGTCACCTCTGCAGGATACCATGTGTCTGCACTAGGTTGTGCCATGTGTCCTCTGATTTGACTTTTTTTACTATTGGTCAACACCTTCAGAATGCGATAACTTTGTCATACAAAGTTGGATTGACGAGCCATTTGCACTGTCGGAAAGGTCTCACCGATCTCTACACAATGGTGCAATTTGTTTCAACATTTGAAAACTTTCATTTTTGAGCGATCATAGATCCTCTTGGATCATTCCTCCCCGCTGGGAAGCTTTTGAATGAACCATCAAAAGTCTGATTTATTCATAAATAAAATGAGGGTACTGCCTCCCCACTTGTCTAGTATATGTTCCCCATTCTTGAACCACTTGGATCATTACAATAAGTTCAATAACAAGGAAAAAAGATGAGATGTTGCTTCTAACCATTCTTGTTCTTTCATCACTACCTACATTCACCGCTTCTACTATGAACCATGCACAACACGTCAATAGTACTAGTGAAAACATAGATGTAATTGAAAATGAATGAACAACATTCCTACTCTGCTCAACAAAATCCTTGACTCTTGCATACAATGAACCTTCATGTGGCATCTTTGGAGATTCCTGAAACATTTCATGACTAAGAAGAAATTTGACCATCTCATTATTACATTCAATATCAAAACCTTTACTTCCTTTTGCAGAAATTAGAGACACATTTTTGCTTGCATCCACAACACTTTTAAGTTGTTCTGTAGTGACAAGAGAGAGGTTACTCTTCATGTGATGAGCTCTTACAATAAATTTAATTCCATCTTTAAGAAGTTGATATATGTTCTCTTCTCTAGAGAAAATGGTTTTCCTATCAAATAAATACGGGCTTCCCAATACAATAGCACATATGTCAAGAGGAATCAAATCCAATACAACCTTATCAACAAATTTTGATGTGATAGCAAATTTAAGTTTACATTGGCTTGTTACTGGTAGTTTTGTCTTATCACTTACCCAACCAAGAGAGTAAGGTTTCTTATGAGGTTGTGTTTCCAATCCAAGTTTATTGACTATAGATTCGTATATTAGATTTACTTGTGAACCAGAATAAAAAAGAGTATCAACTTTAGTATGTTTAGTGATCACCCTTATCTGAAAAAGCTCACTTCTTCTTTCATAATTATGAGATGAAAATGAAGAGCTTGAACAAACATGAGAAGATGGTATACCTCGTACTCCTACAACTGTGATTTGTGTCTCATCCCCTGAATTAGATCCCAAATCCTGTTGAATTGTTATAGCTGTGGTATTTTTACTTTTCTGATGTCGAGCCCATTTTGGCTTCAATTCCGGATGCAAAATCCAACAATGATCTTCATCATGCCCTTCCTTCTTACAATGAGTGCATGTAGGCTTCTATTTCTTCACTGAAGCTGTTCGTTTCTCTTTTCCTTTGTCTTTGCTTTCCTTTGATTGCACTGATACTGTGGACAACGTACCGATGACATTTCCTCTACCTGACTTATTGTGAGTTTCTTGTACACAAACTTCATCTTCTTCAACCTTTGGAACTCTTCGTTGCCCTCTTTCATGGTAAGGCTCCTCCACCATGACTTTCATCAATTGAAATGCCTCAAAGAAGTCATCTTCAGATCCATACAGACCTAACTTCCTCGGTGAAACCATCTCCTGTTTACGAGATCTCCTTTGGATTTCTGGATTATAAGCCTCAAGTTGGCCTTCTCCTTTCTTGAGTCTAGATCTGGTAAGCATCCAACACTTGCAAATTCCTGTAAAACCTTCAAAACCAAAGCTCTGATACCAAAAACTTGATTCGAAAACAAAGGTATTGCTGATTGATTTGCAAGTTAGTTTATGTATTTAATTTGCATTTGGATCGAGAATGTTGATACATAAACAAATAATGCGAAAAAATGAATGAATAAGAATTTCAAAATGAAGAAATGACACAATAGAAAAGAAGAGACAAACACAAGGTTGTTGACGAAGTTCACCCCTCCTAGGCTACATCTTCGGGTCTGCTTCCAATGTAAGCGACCACTTCATTATTGATGTCAAATGATGAAATTACATCAAAGTTTGTTCCCAACCAGCATATAATTCTGTTTCCAATAAAGCTCTGACTAAAACTCACTTCTCCAATCTTCTATATAGGAAGCATTTTTACATTTACATAGCAATTCTTCAAAAAATGCACTCAAAAAATACACCTCAATGGAAAAATGCCCTTGCTTGAATAGCAAAGGATCTATAACTAAAATTGACTTAAGATCCAACTTAAATAAAATATGAAATATTTGATTAACCATAAAATATATGGTACATCCCAAAAATATTATAATATCCAAAATGACCACATGCAAACCATATAAAATATATGGTATCTCCCCATAAGATTATAATAACCATAAAATATTTGATTTAACCACTTATATGGCTATAATACCCAATGAATATTGAAATATTGTCGTGCCCTTTTTTTAATGGGATATGCCCTTTTATGGGAATATAAGGTCGAACCCCATCTTTCGAGCTATGGTATTAATGATACCAAACTACAATATGATATACCAAATCAAATTAGTTGTTG
Organism: Picea glauca; assembly: GCA_000966675.3. Taxonomy (NCBI): domain Eukaryota; kingdom Viridiplantae; phylum Streptophyta; class Pinopsida; order Pinales; family Pinaceae; genus Picea; species Picea glauca. The sequence continues at coordinate 115,714 of JZKD02S0730409.1, read as the reverse complement.
TTAAATGTTCAACACGAATATTTAGGCGCGATTTGGGTGGTCAGTTAGTGGATTTTTTATGTTCAAACAAGTGTTGCATGGCAGTGTAGTCCCTGCTAGGTTGGAAGGGGAGTAAATGTGTGGGACGCAAGTTGTAGTACATGTGGTATTCATGCATAATTTAGTATTCGTGAATTAGTTTTATTTGAAATTTATCAAAAAATATTAATGTCTGGTACATGAACGAAGGTTCCTAGGATCTAAGTTTGACAGTACATGAAATATTTAATGCATAAGCAATGCAACCTAACAATTACGGAGTCGCGGGTTGGCAAAGTCACAGGTTCACTTTTTTCATTTTTTATGGCCACCCTGTGCTGTGAAATACATTTTTCACCCAACACTTCCGTCATATACATTTTGCACCGAACAATTCGGTCATATGCATGAGACAATAATTTATAGAAATGCACCGAACAAATATGGAGTCACGGGTTCACGACGTCCAGTGTGTTGAGTGATATACATTTTGCACCAAACACTTCCGTCATATACATTTTGCACCCAACAATTCCGTCATATACATGAGACTGAGCAATTTATAGAATATCGTAACATTGTATGAAGATTTATAGTAATTTATGTAACACTATAACATGTTCTATTTAATAAATAGTATATACAATTATTTAAATTATATTCAATAATTTTTTTTTATAAGTAAGATTGTATAAAAGTCTGTGAAAATGAAGGACTACAGAGAATTTCCATGGTGTCAAGCTGTAAATACTGAGCTTCCTTGAGGGGAAAATAGCTCAGTCAGCGGAACCACTTCATAACTAAAGTCTAGATTGTTACTGACGCAAAAAGAGTTCAAAACTCTAGCCCATAAGGGTGGCTGTTACAGCTGTGGAAAGTGTAGACAACATAACTATAATAACCATGGACAAATGCATGAAAGGTCGACATGCACATGACAAAGCAACAAAGAAAAACAAGAGACAGATCACCGGTATGGTCTGTAGTGCGGCGACGTGGCCATGCAGAAGGCACCAAATGTCATGTCTCCAGGAGGAGGTGGCTCCTGTCGAATGGTGTCCGATCCAGTTGCACGACGTCTTCGGTATGTGATGGCACGTGCTCTTCCTTTTGGGCCTCGTCTGGCCGTGATGGGAGCCTCTGCTCCTCACGATCTACCTCTACATGGACCAAAGTTTCCAGTGCCAACACTGGTGCAGAGGCTGCTGCTGGTTGGGATGTTGCTGCTTGGCCTGCCTCTGGTGGGAGGTGATGAGTGCTCTATAATGCAAAGAGCAACTGCAGGAGTTCTGCAGGAGTTGAGAGGCTTTGGTTTCCAGGGTCTCTAGGCGGAACCGAAGGTTATCCATGTCCCAACACAGGTTGAATACTAGACTCTGCACCAGTGCAAGGCCTATTTGCCACTCACATTCTGGGTCAGCGTTGGAATCATCTCGAGATTGGGGTTGTCGTCGTGAATTTTGACTGGATTCCGGACCATCCATTTGAAATTGGGCATCGTGAGGTTGGTCCTAAAGCGACTAGGTGGCCAGAGAGTTGGGAGGAGCCAAAGGGCCTGGGTGTGAAATAGATGCTGAATTGCACAAAGGTCCTGGATTGTAGTCGAGTGAGGCCCCTGAGCAGTCCAACGCCTCCATTTTGTTGGCAAGGGACACAACAAGGGGCGGGAGAGAAGCAGGAATTTGAGTGGACTGCGCTAGGGATGAGGACAAGGTGGCGTAAGAGGAGGAGGATAGCAGTGAGGGAGCAGGCGGGGGATGAAGGACCAGGCAGGGCCAGTTTGGCTGGTAGGCTGAACTGCATTTCGAATTTCCTCATAGCTGGGGCATCTCCGGGATAGTGAGAGAGCAAAAATGCGTTAGTAACAGAGCAGGAGAGGAAAAAAGAAGAGTAGGGAAAGGTTGGGCAGGAGTCCGAGCTCTGAGAAGAAAAATCAAGAAAGAATGAGCCATTTGGAGCTGTTGGAGCAATTGAAATAGGCGGGGGAGCTGGTGAGGTTCCATAAATGGCCGCACGCGTAGAGTAAAGGCCCAGTGAGGTCCGTCGAAAGGATGTGAAGGCAGAGTAGGGCACACTGAGAGTAATGACACCTTGCCTCGAGTGAGCTGAAGTCAAAGTCATGAGACACGTGGGTAGGAAGTTGAAGTACATGGGTATGTGGGAAAAAACCAGAAAAAATAGTTGTAATGTCTGTTACCGAAAAATTGGGCTTCTGTTGTTCCGTGGTCTACAAATAGCACCTAGATTATACATATTGACAATCGGAGTTGCAGAGTACTTTAATTTGAAGTGGCTCATGTCGAATAACCAAATTGAAATAATAAACTCAATAACTTATTTTTCTATCAATAAAATCATTTATAATTAATTCTTGACTTAGCTAGTTTTTTGGATCGCGGGTTCTCGAGCTGGGGACCTGTTGTTACGTGGCCTACAAATAACACCGAGAGTTCCACGATATACAAATTGACAAGTGGTCTTGTGGACTATTCGAATTTTTGGATCGCAAGTTCTCGGGCTGGCGGGCTGAAAATCGGGCTTTTGTTGTTCTGTGGCCTACAAAAATTAAATATGTAATTTGATTAAGTAGATATATAGAGCATGCACAGAAGCTTCATTTCGGGTTGTCGTGGTTGCGGGTTGAAAATTGGGCTTCTGTTGTTCCACGAGTTCCGTGATATACAAATTGACAAGATGTTTTGTGGACTATTTGAATTTATGGATTACGGGTTCTCGGACTAGCGAGCTGAAATTTGGGCTTTTATTGTTCCGTGGTCTACAAATAACACCTAGAGTTATGCAATATACATATTGACAATCAGACTTGCGGAGTATTTGAATTTGAAGGGGCTCGTCTCAAATAACCAAATTGAAATAATAAACTCAATAATTTATTTTTCTATCAATAAAATAATTTATAATTAATTAAAACAAGTTTAGCATTCCCGAATTAGTTATCCTTTTCACATATGTTGGTGGACAAAAAAAGAAAGAAAAATAGTACTGACGTCTTTTACATAGGCTGGTGAACATAAGTATGAAAAAAATAGCGTTCCTGAATTAGTATTCTTTAAAAGAGCAGGTTCTTAACTTAGCTAGTTTTTGGATCGTGGGTTCTTGACTTAACTAGTTTTTGGATCGCGGGTTCTCGGGCTGGGGACCTGTTGTTCTGTGGCCTACAAATAGGACTGACACTTTGGTGATATACAAATTGAAAAGCGGTCTTGCGGACTATTTGAATTTTTGGATCGCGCGCTTCTCGAGCTGGCGGGCTGAAAATCGGGCTTTTGTTGTTCCGTGGCCTACAAAAATCAAATATGTAATTTGATTAAGGATACATATAGAGCATGAATGGAAGCTTCATTCCGGGTTGTCATAGTTGTGAGCTGAAAATTGGGCTTCTGTTGTTCCGCAAGTTCCGCGATATACAAATTGACAAGCTGTTTTGCGAACTATTTGAATTTATGGATCGCGGGTTCTTGGACTGGTGGGCTGAAATTTGGGCTACTATTGTTCCGTGGTCTACAAATAGCACCTAGAGTTCTGCGATATACATATTGACAATCAGACTTGTGGAGTATTTGAATTTGAAGGGGCTCGTGTCGAATAACCAAATTGAAATCATAAACTCAATAATTTATTTTTCTATCAATAAAATAATTTATAATTAATTAAAACAAGTTTAGCATTCCCGAATTAGTTATCCTTTTTACATATGCTGGTGGACAAAAAAAGAAAGAAAAATAGTATCGACGTCTTTTACATAGGCTGGTGAACATAAGTATGAAAAAAATAGCGTTCCTGAATTAGTATTCTTTAAAAGAGCGGGTTCTTGACTTAGCTAGTTTTTGGATCGCGTGTTCATGACTTAGCTAGTTTTTGGATCATGGGTTCTCGGGCTGGGGAGTTGTTGTTCCGTGGCCTACAAATAGGACCGACACTTCGGTGATATACAAATTGACAAGCGGTCTTGTGAACTATTTGAATTTTTGGATCGCGGGTTCTCGGGCTAGCGGGCTGAAAATCAGGCTTTTGTTGTTCCATGGCCTACAAAAATCAAATACGTAATTTGATTAAGTAGATATATAGAGCATGCACATAAGATTCATTCCAGTTTGTAGGGGTTTCCGGCTGAAAATTGGGGCTCTGTTGTTCTGCGGGTTCCGCGATATACAAATTGACAAGTTGCTTTGCATACTATTTGAATCTTTGGATCGTGGGTTCTGGGACTGGCGGGCTGAAAATTGGGCTTTTGTTGTTCCATGGTCTACAAATAACACC